>JAXGGA010005262.1:0-79757 GCA_038373865.1 Uloborus plumipes | reverse complement strand
GTTTCCCCTCCCTCTTTTTTTTAAGGTAGCTGAAGCTGTTTTCGTAAATACCATTGTTCGTAGTGCTGCTTAATAAATCATTCCTTATCAGGTGGTTTTCAATTACATGTGTCTTGTCCATCACTGCTCCTTAAAACTGTGCAAGATATGACTTTATAATAACTGTATTAGATGCAGAACAAAGTATGAGCTTTTAATCATAAATACATTTATTGATTGTAAATGCGTATTGATCTATGTGTTTAATATGTAAATGTATATACAGTGAGCTCTCACTTATACGCCGCCTCATTTATGCGCCTTTTTCCCTTATACGACGATTTTAAATGGTCTCAGCACAGTCCATAGCAAAATAATGATAGCAGCATTCGTTTATGCGTCGCTGTAAAGATACATATTTCACTTATGCGCCGAATTTTCCCTAAAATGTGAAAAAATTATTTTATTTTCTTTAAAAAATAAGCATTTTTCTTCATTTCCCTCTTTAAATTGTCGTTTTTATTGTTCACGGAAAGCATTTTTTCGGCATGAACCAGAGTTCGGAGATTGACAATTATCTATTATGCATCGTTTTAAAGGGAATAGTTTGAAGTTAGGTATGCTACAATTTCTGTTTTCTCTTTATCATTGTAATTCCGTTACAGTAGTTCCCAGCCGGATATAATATGTCCCTTTTCTATAAAAACATTCTTATTCATTCCCTATGTTGCGTTTTAGTCCTTTCAATAGGCTTGTTCACTTATACATCTCTCTCACTTATGCGCCTTTTTCTGTTCACTATACTTAAAAAAAGGTTAATGTTCTTAGCTGTAGTTTCAGTCGAAGATCTTGGCAGGTTTTTTTTTTTTTTTTCGTAGGTCCCATCATTGATCCTATTTATTTATTTTTCTTGTTCATTAAAACATTGCATTAGTCGGACACCTTGTCTATTGGTCAGATAAGTTTGACCGAGGTGGGGAGGTATCGGATTTGAATCCCGGCTCGGACATGGATCTACTTTCTCTAACATCTGTCCTTGTCCTTTGTCTGTGAGAATGTGGGGTGAGAATGGCTGCTTGCCCTATAAACGGGTCTAATGGCAGGTGTGTTGAGCTGAATCGGACTTCCACCTTAATGGTGTTCGTAAAAACGGAAGCAGTGCCTATTCCACCTTAATAAGGGTAGATCTATCTACCGACTGGTATAATCAACAACACTGTTTTAGCAACACACTGTGTATATGTGAATCATTTTCACATATTTTCCACACTTAACTTTTTCAGTGAGCAGAAATCAACTTAGTTTACACAAAACAGTAGTCAGTTGCGACGAATGAAAGGGGGGGGGGAGAGGGAAGGAACAATGACCAAGCATATGAAATTCTATAAAAGTTCTTTAAAAAATCTGATGAAACGTATTATTTTGGGAAGGTCACATGATATTTTAGTGAAAAAAATGAAGGCGATCCAAAAACCGTCTAGTAATTATTGTTGTAGTTTTAAAAATTTGCTAAGAGATGCAATACTTGGAATTATGTTTTAACTAATGAAATTTCTACCTGAAGGAGATTTGGAATATCATTGGTAAAAATAAAAAAAAATAAAAAATGAAACTAAAAAATAATATATATATATATATACTCTCACTATATATATACTCTCACTTATACACCGCCTCATTTATGCGCCTTTTTCACTTATACGACGATGTTCAATGAACCCGGCGCATTCCATAGTAAAATAATGATAATATCATTCGTTTATGCGTCGCTCTAAAGATAAATATTCACTTATGCGCCGAATTTTTCGTAAATGTAAAAAATTTAATTCATTTTCTTTAAAAAATAAGCATGTTTTTTCACTTTCCTCTTTAATCTTTCGCCTGTATTACTCATAGAAGGCCTTTTTTCCGCATGTTCGGGGAGGGACAATTTTCTATTATGTATCATTTTAAAGAGAACAATTTGTGATTAGGTACGCTACAATTTTTGTTTTCTCTTTATCATTGTGGTTACGTCACAGTAATTGCCAAACCGTAGTAATATGTCCCTTATCTATAGAAATATTCTTATTCATTCTCTTATTACAACCGCTGTTGCGTTTCAGTCCTTTAAATAGGTTTGTTCACTTATGCGTCTCTCTCAGTTATGCGCCTTTTTCTGTTGGTCCCTTGGGCCGGCGCATAAGTGAGAGTTCACTGTATATATATAAGGAAGGAAGAAATGAAGTGTTGCTTAGTAATCAGTATAAGACAGTATCAACATTACATCTTTTTGTCAGTTTCTTATTATAAATTTTCTGAAGTTAAAAATAAAAATCGCAATTTATGGCTTTTTTTGATCTCTTAAAGATACCCTGTTTTGGATCCGGGATTGGAGAAACACCTGTCTTTTCCAACTTCAAAAATTACTGATCTGGGCAAGGCCCCTGCTGGAATGTAGATGTATATTTTCAACGACTTTAAACATTGAACACACACATGTTAGTCAGCGTGAGCTTTTAAGCTGTAGGTGATTTTTCAGTTAAAAACAAAGACAGAAGAGTGAATTAAAGAAGTATAGAATATAATACTTGTTTTAGACTAGATGGTAATGCCGCAAGATTCTGCTATCATTACCATGGAAATTATTGAAGTATTGTGAGGAGTTTAGACATGTTCATCATAATGTACTACTCATAATTTAGTTCTAATGATGGATGAATTACCAAAGTGCCTAATTATTTATTACGACATAGAATGAAATTACAGCGTTTTCCCATCCAGCGACAGATTGTTAACAGTTTAAGGTTGGGCACGTGGCATTATAGACAAAACTAAAAAGATTCATCAAATAATTATATTAGCACTTCCATAATGTTAACTTTTTCTATGAAGCCATACCTGTAATATAACAAAGGAAAATTACCTTAACGATGGATAATGGAACTTAAGATTCCTAAGCTTCGTAACTGATGCCTAAAGGCGTTTTTTCCTCATCTGCTTCCTCCCCCCGTAACGCATATCTTTTCGTGTAGGAATACCGCACCTGTAAAAATGTTTAAGTCGACTTATATCAATCTATTGAAAATTCGTGTAAGAGAACGCTGAAGAGTAATCCATTACATTGTAAATTTCCTATTACTTTTATTGAAATAAAAGATACTATTTTAAGTAGATAAGATTCAAAATAAATATTTGTATTTCGATGACTTATCCTCTAACTAGGGATGCACCGATTAATCAGCAATACCGATTAATCGGAAATAATTGGCCACTTTGCCGATTATTAATAATCGGCAAAATCGGGCAGATTAATCGGCTGAAATTTTTTTTTCAAATATTACTCTTTAAAGTATATTTTCACTAGGAATCTATGATGAATAATTTTATTAATAGTAATAATAATCCTCACAGTTGATATAAAGTTTTTTTTAAATGAATTCTCCTACTTTGAATAAATATACATAGACAATGATGCAACATTTTTCATGTGACAATAGTTTCTAGCACAGTGCTTTCAGATAACCTCTAATTTTCAAAGAATAAAAGTATTGAATTAAATTGCTACTGATTACTAAAATATATGAATTAAAAGTACTCCTAAACTGTAGTGTTCACCACATACTCCCCCACCCCTCCTTTTTTTATAAATTTTTATTTCCAATTAACGTAACTAACAATGTGTTAAAAAAATTATTGACACTGATATGAAAATTGGTTCTAAGAAATTTGATAAAATATTGAAATTATTTTGCGAAAACTAGGAAAATGGAAAAAAATCTTCTCCCAGAAATAAATTACTTACTATTTCTAAACTTGGAATTGTATAAGAGATAAAAAAACAGTGATGGTAAAATTGGTAGTAGAAAAACAATTATCCTTATCATTAATCGGCTCAGCCGATTAATCGGCCAATTATCAACAGCCGATTAATCGGTAATCGGTAATCGGCCAATTTGCTTATCGGTGCATCCCTACCTCGAACCCTAAACAAACTTTATATATCGCCAAAATAAGTTCTTTTTTTCAAACTTTTTAACTGTTTTTACTTCAAGCTACATTATAAAAAAAAGTGAGTAGGGGAGAGTGGTAATGAATGGGCCACTTTTTGGTTCTGAATTTTTGTAATTTTTTCTAACACTTTGTTTTAACTCTACATTGGTGTTTTAGTTACTTTACTTATCTGGCTATCTAAAAAAGTCATAAAAGTTGGATTAGCACCTGTCTATAATGAATTATAATAGAAAATAAAAATTTTGAAATTTGGCCCATTCAACCCCACCTATGGGGTTGAATGGGCCATCGAAGGTAATGAATGGGCCACTAAATGAATTCAATGAAAACATGTGGATTTAATCTTTTATTTGCTGAATATGACAAAATAAATGTGGCACTTGACATGATGATACAAAATCATACTGACATAAAATTAGATAAACATCAAAACTGATGAAATTAAAATAAAACTGATGCATACCAATTGTAGCAGAAAAATGACTAAATAATGAGATTGTAAGAAACAAATAACATCAAATATATGTAAAAATAAAACAGATAATACACACTATGATTTAACAAAATTTATATATTTCAAAAATAATATTAAAAATCACTTTCAAAAACTTCATCTTCATTTTCAAACTTGTCAAAATTCAAGTTTTTTTTTTTTAAATTTACTAGACATCGGGAATAAGAAATGTCTAACTTAAGTTACCAAGAAAGAAAATGAAATTGTACTATGAGGAATATAATATGAAGGAGAGAGGGGGACTTTTTCAAGCCACGCACTGCGGTCAGAGGTCTATTGTACTATAGGAATATAATATAGATCTGCAAATTATATTTAGAAGTTACTACAAACCTATTTTGACGACAGTAATCTTAATTTATCTATGAATGTCAGTTGTGTTTAATATTAATGCGAAAATCCAAAGAAAAAGAAGAAAAACAATATTTATAGGTGGCACATTCATTACCATGACATAGTGGCCCATTCAGCCCCACCTATACTTTTGGAATACATTTAGGTTTTTTGAGTACATTGAATTTAGATAACATCAAAATACATCTTAAGATTAGTTTATAGATATGGAAAGACTAGCTTATGGGTCATTTTCAAAATTTGCTTACATTTGCAAATTTTGGAAAATCCGGAAGTTAAAAAGACTATTTTGAAGCATAACTTATATTTTAAATTCAATGCGAACAATTATTTTCTGCAAGAAATACCCCCAAAAAAATTCTATCACTCAACAAATTATTGAAATTTATTTATTTATTTTTATATAAGTCTTTAAAAATGAGAATCAAGGCAAAAACGCTTGTCCATTTCCAATTTTTGCAAGTTCAACTATTTTTTTTCCTATACTTAATGGTCAAACAAAGTAAATGCAACACATTATTTTTATACATTGAGTATTAGTATATGGTATTCATAATAAATATTGACAATAGTAATTTTATTTCAATAAGAAATGTATGAATATATTTTGTCCGGAAGTTCTTGTCAAGTCCGTTACCCTCAGATTATTTTAGCTAAAAAGGGTATTTATTGAAGTCAAAAGATGGTAACACGCATTTAGTTAACTTAACAAACTAGTGACGTAACTATTTCGTACCATTTTGTTTTCCTGAGTCGAGAAGTATTGCTGTGGCGTTTCGCACAAAGTTTCTTCCCGGTGCGTATTTTTATTCTTTGTCAAGTCCGTTACCAAAGATTTTAGTATTAATTTTTACTTTTTCTCAACTTTAACCACTAAATATTGTTTGTTATACAACTCTAAGAAAATGCATATTGTTGTTCAATTTTTAAATTCGACTACCTAGCCATAATTTGACATTTTGGTTGAAATTGTCAAGTCCGTTACTGGTCAAATCCGTTACCATACAGTTTTTATCAATATTTTAACAATCACAAACATCGTTTTAAGCTTCAAGGAAGCAAGTAATTTCATATTAAGTTGGTTCTAGGCGCTATGATAGTTCAAAGGTGAGAATTCATATTGGTATTTTGTATGGTAACTGGACGACAATTTTCTTTGCAACTTAAAGTTTTACAACAGTATTTGAATACTTAATTAGTCATCAAAGTGTACAACCAATTACTTTTTCACACGCCTAAAATATGTGACTAAACATCTGTTAGTGTTTCTAAAAGAAAATAGCTAAAAAAGTTAGTTAGTTAAGTTAAATAGTTAAAAAAAATTACTTAAAAATTTTGAAATGTAAGCATATGGTGAAAATGACCTTTATACATATGTATGCAGTGAAATACTTGGTACATTTTAGCTAGGAAATGTTGGTGGCATCAAAAAAAAAAATTCATGCAAATACTTTTTCATATTTTGTTAGTGGCCCATTCATTACCATGTCCCATTCATTACCACTCTCCCCTACCTCAAAATGATTCCTACATGTAGAAAAAGGTTTCGTTACAAAAACCCACTAACACCAAAATGTATTATAAATCTAACACGTTTTTATTGCCCCCTAAAAAGTTACCTATCATGGAATTAGCTGGTGTACACTGTATAGCATAAGCCACTGATTTATTATTTACTATATATCACTGTATATATTATCTCAATATTTTCAAAATTAACAATAGTTTTCTTTTTTAGTCAAAAATTAAAGTCTTGTTTCGAAATAATTACTTTTACTGATAAAAATGTTTAGCTTGAAAGAATATGAATTCGAATATTAGTAACGTAACAAAATCAGTGCTTTCGTACACGAAAGTAAACTCGCTTAGCACCGGAAACCTTACGTGTTTTTTATTACGATTTTCTACACGTTTCAAATAAGAACTTGATTCGTTCAAAAGCCATCATAGATTGAATTCACGAAATTTACCTAACGTAAGCAATCAGCACGTAAGCACGTAAGCAATCAGAAGTGATTTTTATTTATTTATTTATTTATTTATTTATTTACTTTTCAATTACCACATGTAACAGAAGCTAAGAATGTTTTCATGATATCAGCAATTTCTTAGAGTTTTGCCGGGTAAAAATGATTTTGACAAACTTTTTCATTTACGTAGTCACCAATGTTAAATGCTTCGGTGTGTACAGCAATATACCAGACATACCGGACTGTTGGTAGATTGCTTGCAGTCCTGCCTTTTCCCGAACTTCTGGACGGTAACTTATTGCAACTTACTGCATGTTTTTGGAGTGTCTGTCTTAAAAAAAAATCCATGAAAACCATTAGGCACATCTAACATCATCATTTCCTCCAGCAAAAAAATTGAAGTAAAGCCAAGTTTGAGCATAAGTTATTTAGGAGTAACATTTCTCCATTCGTTCTACTACAATACAGGCTCAATAGCCGGAGTCTCAGTAATCTAAATTTCACTTAATCTGAGATGGCTGTAGTAATACTGTTAAGTCTTGTCTTATGCGAGGAATGCGTTCCAAGACACTTCACGTAAGTCTAAATTTCACGCTGTTGAAAAACAAACTTTTCATAGACATACCTAATTATTTTAGACATTTGTAAACACCCCTGACACTGTGTGAACGATTTCATAACTACATATAGCTGTTCCCTAAAGAACAGGTACCGAGTGGTACAAGCAACAACCACAGTAACTTAAAAATTAAAGATGATAATGGTTCATGCTTAGTGATCAGACAGTTATCGGTTTTCTTTACTACTTATTTAATCGTCAGAAACTTTCTATCTTGATTAATTTTTTACGACTTTAGATAAAACAGCTTACTTAGGTGTCGTATTTCGTCAATTTTCATATTTAGAATGAAAAAAAGAAAAATATGGAGTAGTAATTTTTTAGCACTAGCAAAGCAATATAGTAAGGTGTACGGCCGTTTTCAGTGATGCTGAAAGTCAATTCACTAAGCCAACATGACCATATATGCATTACTCAAAATTGCATACGCACACACGTAACCATATCACATTCGACGTTTTGGTTTTTTGCTATTAAAATCCATTTGATAGTAAACTTTAATATACTGCAGAATCATAAAGGCATTGAATGGTACAAAGTACCGACAATTTAGTTCAAATAATGATAATTATACATGGTCTTTAGAAACCGCTTCATTCTTTTCAAAATCTTCTCTCTTGCTGTCACTAAATTTCACTTAAATCTTTTACCGCAAGGACCAGCGAACCGGAAGCATCTTTTACACATCTGACTTCAGTCGAGATAACTTTTGCGGCACTTGTTTTCTCGCACATTGCCACTATCCTCCTAATTCATCAACCTGCAAATTTCACGGAACGCTGCTTTCTTCTTCCCCAGAATTTGTTTTAGGAGGATCATTCCAACCCACCCCTGTTTTCAATATCAAGAATGTTTCGTTTAAAGTTTGGTTCGGTCAATTGAGATCAAGTTTGTTTTTGTATATCAACAACAGATCGAGCGTTGATACGCATGAGCTACATAAACGCATGGCTGTTTACGTTGCTATAAGAGTCAATGATTGGAATGGTGAACAGGTTTAGCTGCTCTGTAAATAAAAGGTGTTAGAGTGGAGTTTTGTTTGGATTGTTTCCTTTTCAGAGGTAGGCGGAACACTTGACCATGTGTCTCATATAAAAGAAACGAATTTTTTTAACTCTAAGCGTGCGCACACAGACTTTTAATTTCCTTGTCTATGAGTTTGAGAAACACTTGTGGGAGAATCACTTTGGTTGAGAAGAAATTTACTGATTGAACTATAACACTCAGTAATGTTTATAATTTCTCTTTTTTTTTTCTTTGAGGGGCGGTTTCTTTATATGCATTTCTACTGGTTTCTTAAGTCTCTTCAAACCGCCACGGTAAACTTAATTTTTATTGTTCCGTTTCTTGCAAAACAAAAACGAAACCCCCCTTCTCTTTTGAAATTGAAATGCTTGGCGCTTGGCGAGTTTCTGTAATAAATAGTTTAATTGCATCATTTAAGAGACAAAATATTTGTCATCGTTGACAATTTTCCATCACATAGTAAATATAAGCATAGAGTGCGT
The DNA here is from genome assembly GCA_038373865.1 of Uloborus plumipes. Taxonomy (NCBI): domain Eukaryota; kingdom Metazoa; phylum Arthropoda; class Arachnida; order Araneae; family Uloboridae; genus Uloborus; species Uloborus plumipes. The sequence goes on along the minus strand of JAXGGA010005262.1, from coordinate 70,820 downwards.
ACTGCTGTGGGGTTCCATGCATGGAGTCTATTCGACGCATCATGGTAAAGTTAAGTTTCGTAATTGACGTTAAATTACATATTTTACATAAGTTGGAATACCTTGATGAAAGTTACTGAGTTTAGCTCTCTGATCCACACTCATGTTTTAAAGCATATTCCAGAGATAACATGAGTCAGGTTCAAATTAAGTTGTCTAAAGTAGTTAATTAACTACAAAATAACAATATAAAAGCAATAAATTTCATGCTCAAATCAGTTATACTGCTCTAGCCATTTTAAAATGAAGTTACAATTTTCACTTGCAGTATGATCCCGCTTGGATAGACACAGCTGGCCCAGCAAATGCCCGATCGTTGTATTATCTATTGTATTCAGGCCCAATGACCTTGCATTTGTTATTGATTTTTTAAAAATGAAAGTTCAAAAGCTAGGCATTTTCAATTTAAGAAATGTTACAAATATTGTTTTTCTTTTTCAGGGAAATACGACGAGCTACAAATAAAATTTCTTTTCTTTTTTTTAATCTCTTTTTATAATAAAAACTTATGGAGATTCAATTTCCAGGCTGATTGCTTCTAACATTCAGTGAGGAAATAAAAACCACGAATCTTTCGCTTTTCTTTAAAATTGTTTTGCTCCAGCACAACATCGCTTATCCTACCTCCATTAAATTCAAAAGAAATTAAACCTCGGAGGATCGAATAAGAAGGTAGAGGAATGCTACAAGCAGTAAACTCAATTTCAAAGGTGCAGGTGGGATGCTATTAAATGAAATAGAGTAACTGAATAGAGAGCGGAAAGAAAAATATTCAGAAACCAGAAAATGAAGGAAATACTTTTTTCTTTCTTAGTTTTCATTATTCGAGCAAAAATAACTCTTTCAACAAAGAGGCTATTTCTGCAGTTAAAATGTCTTACCGTTTCGATTATTTTTAACCGACTTCAAAAAAGGAGGAGGTTCTCAATTCAAATCGTATGTTTTTTTTTTTTTTCGCACATAACATCTGATCTACTGAACCGATTTGGACGATTTTTTTATCGATAGGAGATGGTGTAACTTAGGTACCATGTACTCATATGACGATGTTTGTTCACTAGAAAAAAAGTTATGATCGAAAAACTAAAATTTCATGTTATTTAAAACAATATGTGCTATCGTATATCCTTACTTCAATGAGCGACCAGATGGTCAAGTGATTAAACGCGTCAGGTTGAAGGTCCTGATGGAATGTGATCGAGTCCAGGTCTGCAAGGATCTTTTTTGAACAGCTGCATGTTTTTTTTATTTATTAATGAAGATATCAATTATTAAGTAGTCAAATAACAAGCGATTTGTCCTAAAAGATTAAATATGAAATCCATTGTTACAAAACGTGGTTGATATGAAACAGTAATAATAATGATAACGAAAATTTTGAATGAAGGCTTAACTAAATCAAACATGAAATTCAACTAAATTTAAACTTTATTCTGAGTTTTATTTAAAAGCGTAATTTTTAGTTTTAAACTATATTTTGATTATTTTAAGTGCATTTACACTAAAAAGAATAAAATAAAATATTTTTGGTAAAAAATAGAACCGACTTCAGTTGGAAATTGCTCTAAAAAGTAAATAATAATTTTTTTCTTTGAACATCATCGAAACTACTTTTAAACATAAGTTTTGAAGTCGGCGCAAAAACAATGTATAGAATCATACGCAACTACAATTCAACTATAAATATAAATTTTAATGGATCCAGGTTCTTTAAGAGCATTCGCACACATTTCATTGATTACCACATATTCGTGTAGTGGTACAAATATTCTGCTTTTAATTTTCAATGATTTCTCTGAAAAATGTTGGCGAAATATGGTTAAATATCATTTTTCGCCGACTATCGTTTTTGCGCCGACTTCAAAACTTATGTTTCAAATAGTTTCGATGGTGTTCAAAGAAAAATATTATTTTTTACTTTTTAGAGCAATTTCCAACTGAAGTCGGTTCTATTTTTTTCCAAAAATATTTTTTATTATTTAATTATTTACATCATAAAAGTTCTGTTACGAATTGATGCATTTTTGGAATGTATAGTATTTATTAATATTTTCTTCATATGTATGATTTTTGAAGCTTAATTCAAGCTGAATTTTCTTTAAATCCGACTCGCATTTAAAACATTTTTGAAATTAATAGTGAAAAAGTTTGCCAAAATGCTTGTTTTAATTCGGAATTATTTTTAAATGGTTCATACATATAATTTAGAATAATTGGTGCGTTAAAATAGTTCAGATGCAAATTTTATTATTAATTTTATTCTTAAAATATTAACGCTGTTTAAAGGACATTTCAATAAAAACGCTAAGTATAAAAAATTTCTTTATTATATACAATAAATTTTTAATACGATTAAGGAAAAAAAAAAGAGCGTCCGAAAAAAGAAAAAAGATAGAATATGTATCTAATTAAAAATTATATAATTGATTACAATTATTTGTGGTTGAAAATTGGTTTACGTAGTGAAGATTTAAACTAGTTATAATGTTAGAATGTATTACATAAATATATCATCAATATATAGATGAAACTGATTCGTGATGTGTTCCGAAACGTGAGAGTCCTAACCTGTTAGGCTTCTGCCCCCGATGAAGGGGAAGCATAGCAATAAATTGTATAACTTAAAAAAAAAAAATTGCAAAGACAAAATTACACCTCAGAATGCGTTTTGAAATCAATAAATAAAGAGTAAATAAATTTTGGAGAATAAAATTAAAACAAATAAATAAATAAAAAAGAAGGATAAACATTTTTTTTAAGTAGCTTTTTTTTTTTTTTTTTGAGATTTACATGCGGGTGCACCATTGCATATGAATTTGCCCTAGTACCCATGACTAATTTGTTTCTCTAGTCCAAATTCGTAGGGTACGGTAAAAGTTTGCAGTTTTCTTCTTCTAAACTGGAATTTTTTTAAAAAGATGTCTCACCATTGATTATATACACACCTTATATGCGCCATCACGCACCAGCCAGTAAACTATTTGGTTTATTGCAAAGTGTCAGTACGTGAAAAACAATAGCTTTTAATTTTGATAAATTAATTTCCAAGCAAAGAAACAAATATTTAACCACCCAAAATTATTGTTGCTTGCTTTTATTTTTGTAGACAAAATGATTTTGGAATAGCAACATTATTTTGCTCACAAATCAAATGGTTTTTGAAATTCAGGTAAAAAGAAATAATAATGATTTACTATACCTAAAAACCAGCAAAAATTGAACAGTTGCTCAACCACAAAAAGACGCTGATTATTTTTCTTCGTTTATCTTCTTTCACTGATGGTTGAGGAAGATCAACCGTATTTGGCTGGCATATTAAGTGACTTTCAACTCCAGATAAACGAAGATAAACAAATTAATTTGAAACAGCTGAAAAAAATTAATAGTTGACCATCCACAAAAATATTTTTGCTTGTTTCACTTTTTTATAGAATAAATGATTTAGGAAGAGCAACGTTATTTCGCTGCCGCATCAAAATTAAAAATTCAGATGTACTAAGATAAGCAAATTAATTGACAACAGCCAAAAGAATAGCGATTAGATTAGTTCACCAACCATAAAAACAGTCTCGCTTGTTTGTGTTTTTTGCAGATAAAATGATTTAGGAGGAGCAACATTATTTTGTTGGCACATCAAATGATTTTGAGAGTGCAACCTGTTCATCCCCAACTTCCCTTCTTGTTTAGGCTAATAATATTTTCATATACTTTGATTTCAACATTTCCAAACTTGTACATGCGGTAGGTGTTACTTGTTTTTGCTTTCTCGCCCGATAACGAGCTGTCGTTTACTGCATTGCTGTGTGTCAGGTCCTTAAACCTGAAGTGTCATCTGCACTGTGTACTGTTTGCGCTGTTTCTGAGCCATGGGGTTAACTTGGCTCCCTTACCTGTGTGCGGTTATTATTACCTGCCACATCAAAATTTAAAATGCAGATAAAGAAAGATAAACAAATAAATTTACAACTACTAAAAGAAAAGCGGTTAGTTGACCAACCAATAAAAAGTCTCGCTTGTTTTTCTTTTTTACAGATTAAATGATTAAGGAGGAGCAACATTATTTTGCTGGCACATCAAATGATTTTGAGAGTGCAACCGGTTCATCCCCAACTTCCCTTCCTGTTTAGGCTAATAATACTTTCACATGCTTTGATTTCAACATTTCCAAACGGGTGTAAATGCGGTAGGTGTTACTTGTTTTTGCTTTCTCGCCCGATATCGCGCTGTCGTTTCCAGCATTGCTGTGTATCAGGTCCTTAAACCTGAAGTGTCATCTGCACTATCTGTGTACTGTTTGCGCTGGTTCTGAGCCATGGGGTTACTTGGCTCCCCTTACCTGTGTGCGGACGTCATACAAATCACGCAGGGGGGAGGGATGCTGCATCGGCAATGAGTGAGCTGGCCGGTTGATGAAGCGGGAGCAGAGACCCCTTGCCACAAAAACCTGTTTCACGCTTTCTCCTGCCCAGAGCGGGAAATACTAGGGGAAATGCTGTAGTTGACACGATGCTGATTGCAAATCGGAATCGGAAATGCAATGTCAAGTTGAAGAAGGAAAAGAAATATTTCTTTTCAATTATTTTTCTTTTCTCCCCCAAGATGTTCTGGGGTGCCTGAGCTGTGGAAGATATTTCGGTTTGGGATCGAGGAAATGGGCATTGCGCTAGAATCGCACTGGAAGTGTGTTTCCCATATATGAACACGCTGAAATGCGGGTTATTAGATTGCGGTTTAGTTTTGGTTTCGGGGAGGAAAGTGCTGTTTGTTTTTCAATTGTATGAGGTTGTGCGAACTCTTTGCTTCAGGGGTCGCGTTATTGATATTCTCTTTCAACGTGAATTATACTTTCTAACAAATCAGGATACAATATTGAGGGAAGATAATTTTGAAGGATATCGGGAATTGGAAAACTGGGATACTCTATACGACCTTTATAACGATATTTGCAGCTGTATATGACGCATTGTTTTAGCGTACGTCTCCCATGTTAAGAAAAAAAAGAAAGAAAAACTTGATGAAATAGAATTTGATCAGTCTCTGAAATTGTTAGGCAATATGTTTTTTTATGTTTCTTAGAGCTTTTTATTAGAGAGGTTTTAAGGTCAGCAATGTTGTCTAATATTTTAGCAAAAAATTTTAATAGAGACTAATTCGAAAATAACGTTTTATAGAAGAAATAGAAGAAAGAAAAGAAAACGCTTTTTCCAGCATAACATTTTGATTCTTACTAAATAAAAAAAAGAAAATAATAATAAGAAACACTTTTATTCAACGCAAAGGTAGCTAATATTTTATTTTTTCTAATTAAAACTATTAAATCATTTGTAAATAATAATAATCGTAACAATATGATAATTTAAAATAAATTATGCTAAATAAAATATTTTGCACCTTTTTCTTTTGAGTAAAAAATAAAAAAAATGCTTTAGAATGCTTTTTTTTTGCCGTTGCCCAAAATTAAAACAAAAAAGAGCTTCAGAATGAAAAAAAAAAACAGACTTATTTAAGTCTTCCTAAATAATTAGTTTTTGTCAAAAAGACATCAGCTTGCAGCTCTTTCTTTCGGGTAAAAAATAAACCTCTTTGTATTTCAGTTTTTTTTTTCTCTCCCTTTATTGCAAAATAAAAAAAAAAAAAACCTCAGATTGAATACATACATACATATATTTCAATACACATGAAAATCATTTCCGATTTGAATTCCTTTCCTTTTTATTAAATCAGTTAATATCTAACTTGCAAGAGTGTTTAATCTATGAAAATAGCGTTCCTTTGGGATAACTTTATAATTAATACAAGTAACAACATGATTTTTTTTCGTTTTTTTAATTACTAAAGAAATATTTTGGAAAACTTCAAATCGAAAAAATATGTTTATATTCACAATTTATGTCAAAAGTTCTTTCAAATGAAAATTTTGTGAAGCGAATTAGATTCTTAGTTCAGGTGCTGTATCTTGAATTCCCCCCCCCCCCCCCATGTTTTTTTTTTTTTTTTTGAATTATTAAAAACTGAACGAAAATTGCTCAGATTACAAAATTAAGTATGGAAATGAGATATCCATGCTAAAGTATTTCAAACAAAACTAAATTTAATTCAAATCTGACTACCGACCCACTGACGCACACCTACTGCCACAATTCAATACACTGCTTTAAAATCAAAATATGATCATTCTTATTTAGTTAGTTAAATTACTTTTGACACTCTTTTTGAAGCGATATATTACTTAAAAAATCAGCTTTTTTCACTCCTTTAATCTATTATTAGCTTCATCTTTTACTTATATGAGAAACTAACTAAAAATTTGTAACTTATTTTTGCTGTTTTTGTTACTTGGGTAAGGAAAACTTTGCAGCATCTTAATGCTATGATTAGGTTTTATGCAGCCTTTTTGATGTTTCCAGGTTAGGTTTGCCCCCACTATAGTTAAATGTACGATATATTTTATCATAAAGTTTTTATTTTCAGCGTATTGATGTTTGTTTTAATTTACTTTAAATAAATAAAATTTAATATAAGATTTTGCAGACACTTTCATACTTTCTGCAAAAAGGTTATTTAGTATATAGATTAATTCAAATGACAAAAAATGAGCGCAAGCAAACAAGCAAATGGTAAAATAAGGAACTATTTTTTCAAAAAGTTTTGAATTCATCATATTTTAAAATCTTACACACGAGCGTACTAGCCTGTTTTTAGCAAGGTGCAAATGACTGCTTTCCCTATTTGAAAGTAGAAATGACTTGAGATGGCGCAGTTTAAATACTGTTTTAAAAGAATATAGTAATTGATTACCTGTGATACTGAAAGTTCGAAAAGTGGTGATACGGCACTTACATCCATGGGTCAAAACCAGGTAACTGTAAATTTTGATTCAAAAAAAGAAAAAAAAAACGTTATTGTTTTAAAGGGAATTAATTATCTTTATCCCTATTCTATTATAACGCTCTGCATTTATGGAAGTACTTCCGGAGAACGTTATACTACACTGCAACGTTTCTTGACAAAAACATCGTGACGTCAGCGTGACGTTAGCCTATGAAAAACGAGTTAGATAAAACGTCACAGCCTACTTGGCGAATTAGAGGAGATCTCTGACTGCTTGTGAGCTCTTATTAGCTCCGCCCGTAGTGACGTTCAGTGTCAAGTTAAGTTGCTGTCTAGTATAGTTCTAATTTGCGGCTTAGATTGTTAATTCATTTTTTAGCATTGGCACATGGTAATAACTACCAGAAGCCTGCAAATATTGCCGTGTAAGCACAAAAATCGTATCAGCACTTTTTAACAAAATTGTGTTATCGCCACCAGGTGGCTCTTTGTTGTGATGTATTTTACCTAAATACAATGCTTTGTGGTCATTTGAGAACGGGAAAAGAGCTTTCCAAAAAATAACTCAAAGCAGTGTTTTAGAATAAGGTATAGCAATATATTCATTAAAAACTCATAAGAACTCAGATTATCAGATTACATGTAAAGAAAAAATATATTAGGTATCCTTAAAAATAGTAACAGGAAATAAAAAGCCCGCAATGTTGCAATATGTACATAGTACATCCTTCAAATCTACGGAATTTTTAGACAAAATTTGTTGAATAAGGAACATTTTTGGGAAATTAGAGTGACTCGTAACCTCCTATTGAGGTTGCTAACAGTTAGATGAATGAAAGTAATAACTTCATCACCTTTTTAATAACAGTACCGGCAAAGCTACATTTCAGTGAAAACTAAAGATTGCATCTAATGTGTAGTCCTTATGGGTTTTGACTGGCTTTTTTCAAGTTTTTTGTGAAAGGGTTTTAGCAATCGGAAGAAAGGAATCCGACTGCTTTACCCAAAACAATCACCTGACATTGCACCATCTGATTTCCTGTCATTGCTATCTATATATGAAAGAAAAATTTGAAAATTTGCCTTGTATCCAAGATGCCATTTAAAGACAGTTTTCTCCAAATATCTTTCTTTTTTTTTTTTTTTTTAAATCTGTCCGGGATTTTCTACGTAAGGGAATGTGGGGCAAAGTCAAATGGTAAATATTTTCATAGTTTGCAGCACCTCCAATCTATCAATATTTTAACAAAGTTCCTAGACATATAGTTAATTCCTGTCATAAAATAAATCGTTCCAAAGATCTACGAAAAAATATATACAAGTCGTTTTCAAAATTTAATACTATTATTGTAATTTTCGTGATTTTTCAAAAATATCTTGTTAGTATAACATGATAAAGTTTTTGATAATCATTTTAACTATTAATTGAGGTCTACTGATGTCTCCTTATTTAGTTTATATTTGGCATGTTTTTACTTTAAATGTTCAATGTAATTAAATAAATGCACGCGGGGCAAAGTGGATGGAGCAAAGGGAAATAGCTTATTTCGTTTGCTTATGCATTCATTCATTAAATCACGTACGTATTTCTTCATTCATTAATTTATTCACCGTTCTTTTACTTATTTACTCACTTATTAGTCAAACACTCACTTATTTTTTGTTTCATTCCCTGATTTTATTCACTCATTTCTTTTTCTGATAATGAAACACTTTATTTTGTTAATTCATGTTAAATAATTCATTAATTAATTCATGTATTTGTTTTGAGGTGGGAGGAATAACAGATATCCTGTCGATTTTGTTTATTGTAACTCAAGTATAAATTAAATATAATATATAACCTGAACCAAATAAATTAAATCGTTCCAGTTCGTAACTAAAGCTAGGTACACAATTACCTGCCACCAACTCCAGCATACTGATACACCGAAAACACCAACTGTGTGTGTGGGGGGTGGGGGGGGGGGGGGGCTAGATTAGCATAGTCCCGCAGCGTTTAACTCGTTGCCACAGTTTATTTATTTATTCGTTTATTATTTCGTTAATATTTCATTTACTCATTTATTTACGCTTTCATTTGATGAAAATTACTTTAACTCATCGAACAGAAAGTGTTTCATTACAAAAATATTGTATTTTTCACTTTGCCCCATGGTTTTTTGAAGTGAAAAGTTTCCCCTTTTTTTTTCAAGGTGCAGAATAACTGCCAAAAATAAAAAATAATATTTAAACTCTAGTTGTTTTTCTAAATACATTATTTCTTCTATATGTACACTGATTTTTGGAAAAAATTTCCAATTTGCTCATTTTGAAACAGGTGAGTCATCTTAACTATTTCACTTTGCCCGACATTCCTCTACTACTAGATGGCAAATGGCCCTTGATAACGAGAATAATTGCCTCGTTTGTGTATATACAGTACAGAACCTTTTATCCGGGAACCAAAATACCGGGAAACCAGAAAACCGGCAACATGTTGTCGATTTTTCCGCCACTTTTTAAAATACGCATTTTCGACAATTCTAAAAAATGAAGAGCTTTTTATTGTTTATTTTTCTTTTGAAATACCTAAATGAATATGAACGGTTTCTCCATAAATACCATATAAGTGGCATATAGCTCAGACATTTAATATTGTAATATCTATAAGCACTTCTGGATCGTTTTCTCTCCAGGATGCATTTATTTGTTATCGTTAACTTGGGTTTTATAAACAATTGTCAAATATCGCTTCGTAGCGATCCAGAAAACCGGGAAATTCACTTATCCGGGATAGCTGTGGTCCCAAACATCCCGGATAATTGGTTCTCTACTGCATGTGTATGTACAGGGGTGCCTATCCCCCCCAAGCTCAATGGCGCAAATTCCGCCCCCACCCAAAAAAAAAAAAAGTTCTCACTACTCTCTTGTGCTTTTTATTTTTACCTCTCTTTTTTATTTTATTTATTTTTTCAAATATTATTGGTTTTTTTTCAAATTATAACTATTATTTTTATAAATTATTAATTTTTAAAAAATTTGAATTGTGCGCAGAATAGAATCGCTTTTTCCCCCTTCCATACATTACAAGCACACACACACGCAAACAAAAAATATAAAACAAAATTAAAAAAATAAAGAAATAAAAGATAATTCAAATTAAAAAAAATAATAATAATAAATAATTTAAATAAATAAATACATCACTTTAAAAAATCCTCCCCCCCCAAAAAAAAAAACATTTTTTTGATGGCGCAACTTGCGCTATAACCTCCCCCCCCCCCCTGTGGGCGCCCCTGTGTATGTATGTTCTATATAAATATCCAGTTTACGTCGGATATCTATCAAATTTGGCAGGTAGATACTTGACCACACGCGAACGGTCATAGGGGGGGAGGGGTTTCGGAAGCTAAAACAGTACCAAACTGTTCGAATGTCAATTTGAGGACTCAAAAATGGCTTAAAATGGCTATTTCTACCTGAAATATTTATCGGATCTTCTCGATTTTGGCCTCATTGTAAAGGTCACGAAAAATACCTTTTATGAGGAATTCCTTTCGAAAGTTTTGAAAACTCCAAAGCGCAAACTTCAACTAGAAAAAAGATACGGGCGTTTTTAAGTCATTAAAAATCAATTTTATATTGGATTTTTAAAGTCGTCTGCACAAAAGTGAAAGAAATTAAATAGCGTGAAAGAAATCATTGATGAGAAAAAGGTGTTGCCATTTTTTCTTGATTATGAACAAATAAAATTCCTGCTTTTGCTTTCAGGCTTTTTCTGCAATGGGGGATAAAAAACTTTTTTGGCGATGGATTCATTTTTCGTGCTGCGAGGCGGCAAAATGTCGACTTTAATCAAATCGGGACCGTCACTTGACAAATCTTTTATTGTAAATGTAGCCCCGAGGGCCCCATCCCGGTTAAACCACGAGTTGTGATAGGTACGAGGGGACCCTGGAGTGTGAAATGAAATGCAAAGTCGGGCAACTCAACTAGTTTAAAATGAAAACTTTTAACAATTGATTTGTTTGAACAAAACAACATTACTTTCTGGTCCCCCTAATATGACAAAAATTTGCAAATTGAGTTAAGGGACTGTCCACAAATGATGTCACGCTTTGAGGAGGAGGAAGGGGGGGGGCTCGTGAAGTTGTGATAGTTTGTGACAAGGGGGAGGGAGGAGTAACAGGAAGTGTGCCATCACGCATTTAATTACAGAATACGTTTATGAAAAAGAGCATGACCAGGTACAAAGAGAGAGGAGGTAGAGTGCAGTGTGATACCTTTGCAGAAAAGCTTAGACCATTAATGACCTAAATGATCTAAGAAGAAAAGAGGAGGGGTTGGGGTTGAAAATGTTGGAATAATAGTGATATCACTTCTGGTCAGTCCATAAGCAATGGCTTGCGTTTATCTCTAGTATCGACGCTCTTGTACCAACTACACAAATGACACAAAAAACTAAATATATTGCCTACTACACTGTAAATAATGAATGTTGTTTTTACAGTATAATACAGTAAATTTTATAGTAATAAACTGCAAAATTGCTAATTTTAGTTTATTACTACGCATTTTACAGTTTTAAACTGGAACCTCCTGCTGCCAGTATTATACTGTTCTTTTTTTAATATAATAGAAATTTTACGGCAATAAACTGCAAAATTTCTAATTTTACAGTAAGAAACTGTAAAATTGCTAGTTTTACAGTTTAGTACTGTGCAGTTTAGTTTTAAATTGGAACCTCGGTTGCCAGTATTACACTGAAAAAACAACAGTTCATTTTTTGCAGAGTAGGAGTTCTAGGTTCGCAAACCAAAACTGTTGCTCCGATGAGAATCGCCGTAGTGTAAAAGTTAGCATTCATGCCACTGATAAGACCAGTAGCCAGAATTTTCGCATAGGATGAGCATGACCTCATTTATAACAGTAAATGCATGTTTTTGCCTTTCTTTCGGCCAACTCATCTTAAACGCAGATTAACAGTTGCGTTCGGTATTTAATTTCGGTTTGAAAAACATGTTACAAATAACTTTTCCAAAAAGCTGATGAATAAGAAAATTATTTTATCTGTCTTTAAATACTTAACATTTTTCTTGAAATTAAAAATATCCAGTCCTGACATAGATAAATACCTATGTGCTTAAAAATAAAAGCGTATAATACAACGTTGAAAAGCCCAAATGCACAGGCATACTGCGAACTCGTGTTTTGGTTCTACAAGGAACGCATTATTCAATGCAATAAATCTAAACTTATGGATGCACACAGACATTCGACAAAAGCTTTTGTCGGTCTTGTAACGCCAAAACACATGTCCGCAGTATTCCTGCTTTTCAAGGTTGTATTATACGCTTTTATACCAGTTCTATTTTGTTTTTATGTTTGTACAAAATTTAAAATCTCTTGAAACAATTCCAAACGGACCTACCCCACTCCCATCCCTTCCACAGCAATTGATCATGTAATTTTTAACTTTTTTATTATAAGAAAAAATCAACTATAGCTTGAAAGTATGAAAATAATTTTTGTGCTATTATTTGTGAGAGGTTACGAAATCATAAGATTGAATTTTAATGACTAGAACCGTCGCTCTTCGATATATTTCTTTCTTCCCCCATGTGGTCAAAGAACCGTACTGCAATTTATCCTTGAGAACAGAAATTTAAATGTGAAAAAAAGGTTATTAGAAGAAGAAAGGAACGTTGCTCACGTGTTCAGTCGGTATGAGTCGCAGAGTGAAATTACTTTTAAAGAAAAAGAGCTATTTCCAAAATTATATGGTGCACATCAGCATAGGCAGCGAGTCTAGAACCGCCTGCGAGTATTCCTTTGTCAGCCGACATAACGCTAGACATGATATTAAAAAAGATTGAGTAAAATTACAGGGTTTTGAAATCCTGTCTCAGAGGAAGCATGGATTCCCTCAAAAGTAAAAAATAATTTTTACCATTTTGTGGTTTTCAAGATTTTAAGGGGGCAGAACAAATATTTAAAATAGCTTTCCTGGAGTACCGAAAAACCGTGTTAATCGGTACGTTTTTCAGGCTTGATTGTAGAAAAAGTAGTTAAAAGATTTTTTTTTTATTTGATTTTTTTGGGAAAAAACTTCGGTCGTGCTTTGCTTTTGATATTCCAAGCAAAGACACATGTTGAACAGTTATTATTTATATATATGTAATGATTTAGAGGTGTTCCGGTTCATCCCGATGATGGGGTCAATCGGAACACATGCTTTTTTTTTTTTCTTTTTTTCAATTTAACCTGTGATAGGTCTCACAAATATTAGTAATATTGATCATAAGAACAGATAGTTACTGTGAAATAAAAGTTTATTTTCTATACTCGTAGAAGTATATGATTTGTCAAAATTCGAAAATAATTTTGAACTTCAGAAAAATTAAAATTAATTTTAAGAAATCCATTTGCATTGAAATGCAAAGATTTAGCACAAATTGAAGTCACTCATGTTGTCCACACATATGTTCTCGTTCTTGAAACTAGCAGTTGTGGTTGGCTTAAGTTTTTTCATAACATTTTTTAGGATGAACGCTGCCTTTTCTTTAGTTTCTTGAAATCCTCCTGGACTTCGAGGATCATCCAATAAGATTTTTCCACTTATTCATCACTGTTTGCATGCTGGACTTTTACTACATAGGGTCTGTAAGACTTTCCTCCCATGTATTTTAAGTAAAAAGAAGTCTCCTGGAGCACATTTTTTTTTTGAAATTTGCAACTTTCTTTCATTCCAAGATTTAGTAGCTCACAAGAAGGTGTAAACAACAATAAATCCTTGTCCGTACCTTGACTAGAAGAACTGGGGATCAAGATTCTAAATCTTGATTTTTCAATTTCCTTTAAATAAGTTTGAATTGGAACAACAGAACAAAGTGTTCTGATTCACCCGCCAAATTCTTTTCCTATGACATTATACAGTGAACTCTCACAAGAAGGCAAGAACAAGAGGCCAACAGAAAAAGGCGCATAAGTGAGAGAGACGTAGGCACGTAGGGGAAGACCGCCTATATTGGACCCCCTAAGAACAGGAGGCCTGTGTCGATCAATGTGAAGCAAAACAGAAATGCCAAATAGGGCATCGTAGGCTAAATTTAATCAGGAACCGCCCTAGCAGCTTATATTTTTTGAAAATATGAGAATTATTTTTTTAAAAATTATCTTATAAAAAGTTGCAAAAGTCCAATCTAGGAATATATGCGCCTAAATTGAACCATGCGCTTCCTAAATTGGACCGTACCAGAAAACTATAGAATAATTTATATTTAAACTATACAGCTATTTTCCAGGATTTGCTATAGAATTTCTTTTGCTTCGGCCTCACTTAGGCAGTGTTGATAAACTTGCCGATGGCATTTCATACACTTAATCATGTTAAGTCGTAGCTAGTTCTTGTACATGGTGTACAACTTACACCGAACATGTAACCTGTTCACTTTGAGTAGTTTTATCTGGACTACTTACCTCTAATTCTGCTTCAGCCAAATCAATGTCATTAAACACATGTCAATTAACAGGCCAAACTCCGTTTCTTTGGAATCAACTCACAGCATTTTCCATGGCCTTGATTGCGGTTTGCCCGTAAGAGTTACCGAACAATTATCCTATGCGAGATTAGATAATGGATCTCATTGGATGTTCTCGCGTCCATATATCACATGCTCCATTAAAATATGTAGACAGAAACTGAATAAAGACCACATCTACGTGCATGACGTGCTTAAACAGAAATCATTATTACATCGTTCTCGTTGTCAAGTTTATTGCATCAATGTTCTTCGTGTAAGTGCTGTGACTATCCATTAATCGAAGGACATTCTTTTTACATTGCTTGGCTAAACAGTTTTGATGAAATGTTGTGTCAGATGTGTGAATTATCAATTATGATCCAACCTTTTTTTTTTTTTTTTGAACGAGAATATTTCTCACCAGGGGCTGCTTTTACGGTAAATTCATACATGGGACGTAATCTTTTGAAAATAAGCATGAGGAGCTTGAAATTATGTTCACCACTCATTACTGCTCCAACATGGTGTTTGTCTCTATACGTCAATATACACTGAAGTGACAAAAGTCATGGGATAGCAATATGCAAATTTTCAGATGGCAGTAGCATCGCATAGAACAGGTATAAATGCGCAGTGCTTTTACAGAGCTTTCATTTCTGTTCAAGTTATTCATGTGAAGAGGTTTTAACGTGATGATGACCGCACGACGTGAATTAACAGACTTTGAACGCGGAATGTTAGTTGGAGCTAGACGCATGGGTCATGCCATTTCGGAAATCGTTAGAGAATTCAACATTCCCAGATCCACTGTGTCAAGAGTGTGCCGAGAGTATGAAATTTCAGGCATAACATCCCACCATGGACAGCGCAGTGGTCGACCGCCTGCACTTAAAGATCGAGACCGGCGACGTCTGCAAAGAGTCGTAAATTCTAACAGACAAGCAACACTGCGTCAAATCACCGTAGAAATCAATGTGGGACGTACAATGGACGTGTCTGCTAGAACTGTGCGGAGAAATTTGGATTTCTTGGGCTATTCCAGCAGAAGACCGACTCGAGTGCCTTTACTGACAGAACGACATCGCTTGCAGCGACTCTCGTGGGCACGTGAGCATATCGGTTGGTCCCTAGATGAATGGAAAACCGTGGCCTGGTCCGATGAGTCACGATTTCAGCTGGTAAGAGCCGATGGTAGGGTTCGAGTGTGGCGCAGATGCCACGAAGCCATGGACCCAAACTGTCAGCAAGGCACTGTTCAAGCTGGTGGTGGCTCCGTAATGGTGTGGGCTGTTTTTTCATGGCATGGACTTGGTCCTCTAGTGCGACTGGACCGAACATTGACTGGAAATGCTTATGTGCAGCTACTTGGAGATCACTTGCAGCCATTCATGGACTTCATGTACCCAAACAACGATGGGATTTTTATGGATGACAATGCGCCATGTCACCGGGCCACAACTGTTCGCAATTGGTTTGAAGAAAATTCTGGACAATTCCAACGAATGATTTGGCCACCTAGATCGCCCGACATGAATCCCATTGAGCATTTATGGGACACCATCGAGAGGTCTGTTCGTGCCCAAAATCCTGCCCCATCAACGCTTTCACAATTATGGACGTCTATCGAGACAGCATGGCTCAATATTCCTGCAGAAGACTTCCAACGACTTGTTGAGTCCATGCCACGTCGAGTTGTTCCACTTCGCCGGGCAAAAGGAGGGCCGACACGATATTAAGAGGTATCCCATGACTTTTGTCACTTCAGTGTATTTTGGGGCTTTAGAACAGTGAAAAGACCGGCTTCATCTACATTGAACATTTTAGTTGCATATAAATTGTTTCCTTTTAAAATCTTTTCGAAAATATCGAAGAATTTCATATTTTTCTCTCAGTAAACCAGCACGAATTTTATTTAAGTTAATAACTATGTTTAACAACCTGAAACTTCAACTTAATAGATGAAGAGTAAAAAAAAACATACATTTTAAGAAGTTGCAGCTTCTGCTTGATAAAAAAGTTTAAATGAATATCGTGAATAGGTTGTTAAGTATGCTTAAAATAATTTTAACTACGCTATTAAATAAGATGAGTCACTTATTTTATGTTACGATTAATAAAAAGTCTTGTTTAAAATCATATTCTTAAATTGGACCACCGGTCCAATATAGGAAAATTTTTTCGGTCCAATAAAGGAAAACACGCCATTTTTTATTCTTCAGTTCATTGCTCTGTTAAAAATTATCACAATTGCGCATGTAAATACATCGATGTAATCCTTATTAAACACAGATTATAATACTGTAACAGCATTTTACCGCAACTGACAAGTTTTTGAGTTATCCTTCTAGAAACAAGTCCGCTAAATAAGATTTCGCACGTTTTCAACACAAATCTAGCCGAAACTCACGCTAAACAGTTTGAAGCGTGGTGAAACTTCATACACATTGGTTTTGTTCCTAAAACTTTATATTTCTACTGTTAAAGTGTAGCACAGATCTCTGTACTAGATTTTAAGCCCGAGGTCCAATTTAAGCAGTGGTCCAATATAAGCGGTTTTCCCCTATAAGTGAACAAGCCTATTTTAAAGAATAAAACGAAACATAGATTCTAATGAAAGAATGAATAAGAATGTTTCTATAGAAAAGGGACATATTACTGCGGTTTGTCAATTGCAGTAACGTAACTACAATGATAAAGAGAAAACAAAACTATAGCATACCTAATTACAAACTGTTACCTTTAAAACGATCCATAGTATATAATTGTCTATCTTCAAACTCTAGTTCATGATGAAAAAATGCCTTCCGTGAGCAAAACAGGCGAAAGATTAAAGAAGAAAGTGAAGAAACATGCTTATTTTTTAAATAAAATAAATTAAATGTTTTACATTTTACGGAAAATTCGACGCATAAGTGAAATATGTATCTTTAGAGCGACGTATAAACGAATGATACTATCATTATTTTACTATGGAATGCGCTGGGGCCATTTAAAATCGTCGTATAAGTGAACAAGGCGTATAAATGAGGCGGTGTATAAGTGAGAGTTCGATGTAAATATATTTTTTTTAATGACACAATTAAAAATGTTGTCAATTCTAATGTTGCACTCTGTTGCTCAGATATATACATAATTAGAAAAAATTATTCTTAGGCTAGAAATATAAAGTGGTCTGTACTTATATACAAAGATTTGTAGACGATGAAAACTTGATGTTTTTTTAGCGTCCAGCTTGCAGCCTTGGTCAGAAATCAATAGTGTTGCGAAAATGCCAAAGATATTTTTTTCTACTTCTTATGACGTTACTATTCTAGAAAAAATTTAACTGCCAAAAATACCAGACGGTATATTTATGAAGAATTTCTTGGTATGATCAGGAAGTTTTGTTCTGAATCACCTCGTTGTTCCATTTTACGGTATATGCTAGTCGAATCTCATTATTTTATCCACTTTTGTGCAGAGTTGATCTGTAAAAAATACTGAAAATGGTAAGTGTTTCAGAGTTTACTTTATTTTGTCACTGTTAACTGTTCAATCTTGGTTCTTTCTGGATCAATAAATCAAAATTATTTTTCGAAACATTTTTCTTTTCTCCATACATTACGCTTAACACAAAAATTACCTCGTTATAGAGAGACAACAAGAAATTTTACCCTCATTGAGCATATACTTTAAAGGAAAAATATGTGACAAGCTAACAAAGGATATGCAATGGAATATAAGGCAAAATTTAATAGTTCAGATAAATTACATTTTTTCAAACTGAACAGATTGAAAATTCAACTTAAAAAATTACAGTAAGTTAAAAGATAATATGTGTTATAATTAGAGAACTTGCATCGAAGTGTTATTTTTAATTTCTAAGAGTAGTTTTTTACCTCAAACAGCAGGGAAAGATTGCCATTCTGCAGTATACCACAGGAACAGTTGGAGTATTTGAGCTATGAAATATTTTTTATGTATTTAATTAAAATAGTATTATTTTAAAATATGAAAAAAAAAGAAAACTATATACTTTTCTTAAGTATTAAACGTTTAATGGCAATTCTTGACACTGTCATTAGAGTCTTTAGAAATCCCCCCGTCCCTTTCCCCGCTCAAATGGCTCTACTCTAGGCCCTCTGAAGAATTGGCTTAGTTAAAAAGAATATTTTGTTACTCTTCAGAAGAAAAAAATTAAAACGAGCCTATTAGAAAATAATCACGAATTAATATTTGAAACTGTGATACAGTGAAGCTGCGAAAAAGGAAGAGCGAAGTGGTGCGGGACGACTGTTTGAAGTTCAAATATTTTCTGTTGACCAATATTGTAGCGAAAATTAAGCGTCGAGCTACTGCAAATACACTGAAGTGACAAAAGTCATGGGATAGCAATATGCAAATTTTCAGATGGCAGTAGCATCGCATAGAACAGGTATAAATGCGCAGTGCTTTTACAGAGCTTTCATTTCTGTTCAAGTTATTCATGTGAAGAGGTTTTAACGTGATGATGACCGCACGACGTGAAATTAACAGACTTTGAACGCGGAATGTTAGTTGGAGCTAGACGCATGGGTCATGCCATTTCGGAAATCGTTAGAGAATTCAACATTCCCAGATCCACTGTGTCAAGAGTGTGCCGAGAGTATGAAATTTCAGGCATAACATCCCACCATGGACAGCGCAGTGGTCGACCGCCTGCACTTAAAGATCGAGACCGGCGACGTCTGTAAAGAGTCGTAAATTCTAACAGACAAGCAACACTGCGTCAAATCACCGTAGAAATCAATGTGGGACGTACAATGGACGTGTCTGCTAGAACTGTGCGGAGAAATTTGGATTTCTTGGGCTATTCCAGCAGAAGACCGACTCGAGTGCCTTTACTGACAGAACGACATCGCTTGCAGCGACTCTCGTGGGCACGTGAGCATATCGGTTGGTCCCTAGATGAATGGAAAACCGTGGCCTGGTCCGATGAGTCACGATTTCAGCTGGTAAGAGCCGATGGTAGGGTTCGAGTGTGGCGCAGACCCCACGAAGCCATGGACCCAAACTGTCAGCAAGGCACTGTTCAAGCTGGTGGTGGCTCCGTAATGGTGTGGGCTGTTTTTTCATGGCATGGACTTGGTCCTCTAGTGCGACTGGACCGAACATTGACTGGAAATGCTTATGTGCAGCTACTTGGAGATCACTTGCAGCCATTCATGGACTTCATGTACCCAAACAACGATGGGATTTTTATGGATGACAATGCGCCATGTCACCGGGCCACAACTGTTCGCAATTGGTTTGAAGAAAATTCTGGACAATTCCAACGAATGATTTGGCCACCTAGATCGCCCGACATGAATCCCATTGAGCATTTATGGGACACCATCGAGAGGTCTGTTCGTGCCCAAAATCCTGCCCCATCAACGCTTTCACAATTATGGACGTCTATCGAGACAGCATGGCTCAATATTCCTGCAGAAGACTTCCAACGACTTGTTGAGTCCATGCCACGTCGAGTTGTTGCACTTCGCCGGGCAAAAGGAGGGCCGACACGATATTAAGAGGTATCCCATGACTTTTGTCACTTCAGTGTATAATTTATTCATAAACAATAAGTATTAAAAATTCGTTTAAATACAAATATGTATTTGCGCTAAAATTTTTCACTTGATGTTGCAAAAGTTTTTTTAAAGTAAGGAAACATTTAATGAAAGAAAAAAAAATCCCGGTTAAGTCAATAATTATAAAGAATAGCTCTTTTTCTCGCTTGCTTGCAGTTATGCTCAAAACAACCTACAACAGAGGTGCAGCAAAAGTGATTTAAGATCACATTCCAGTGTCCACTATGATATGATTTATACATTTAAGGATTGCTATGAACTTTTTTTTTGTGTGTGTGTATTTCGACATAGAAAAACAAATCCTTTTATTGTTAAATTTTTTCAAGTTTAAGATTGTTTTCGTCCGTAGTCGCTTAGTCGCTTCTTCGCTCATAGAAGAACACCTTCTTGAAATCCTTTCAAATCTCTTCACTCAGTGCCTCCAGAGTGAATACCTTTTATGCGTACCTAGTTAAAATAACTGAACACGTAATGTAAAGCGAAATGAATTGGTATACATTTCACCCTGATCATAAAAGAAGTAATTAAAAGATTGTTTTTTTTTTCTAATTTTACTCTTTGTGTAAAATTTTCGGTCTTGTTTTGCTCTTCATATTCCAAGCAAAGACAAAACATGTTACACAATTTTTGTTTAGATATATACTTTCTTAGAGGTGTTTCTATTCACCCCACTGATAGGTGTGAATCGGAACACACGTTAATATTTTTTTTTCAATTTAACCTGTAATAGATTTAATAAAAATAAGTAATATTGATAGGGAAGAATAGGAACAGATACTTACTGTCAAATAAAGGTTTATTTTCTTTACAAATAAATGCATGATTTGTCGAAAATCTAAAATAACTTTGAGCTTATGAAAGATTAAAATTAATTTTTAGAAAATGCATTTGAATTGAAAAACAATGATTCGATATAAATACAAGTCTCTCGTATCGTCCACAAAAAGTATCTCGTTCTTGAAACGAGCCGTTGTGGCTTGGCTTAAGTACCTTTTCATAACATCTTTTGAGACGAACGCTACCTCTTTAAAATTATTATTTTTTCAATATCCTGATTTCGGAAATATTCCAGTAAAATCTTATAGGACTTTTAGTACATAAGTGTCTACGACTTTTTCCAATGTAAGTTAAATACAAGGAAGTCTCCTGGAGCGAAAATATTTTTTAATATGAAACTTTCTAGCATTCTAAGATCTAGTTCCTCACCAGAAAAGTTAAATGGTACTAAATCCTTGTCACTGTCTTGACTAGAAGGTTTGGGATTGGAAACTTTTGATTTTTCAGTGTTCTTCCTTTATCTTTATTACAATTTTAAAAAGTTTGAATTATAACAACAAAACAAAGTTTATGATTCACCCAGAAAATCTTTATATTACGGTATGGTAAAGATTTTTTTCATTTTATAACACAGTTTTTAAAAAATGTCATTTCTAACGTGATACTCTGTTGCTCAAATATATGCATGAATGGGAAGTACTATTCTTGGTGTAAAATATAAAGAGGTACCTACTGACAAAGTTTTGCAGACGATGAAAACTTGAAGTTTTATAGCGTTAAACATGTAGCCTTGCTCATTAGCCAGGAGTATTACCAGAATGACAAACGTTAATTTCTCTTACTTCTCATAATACCTTTCTAAAAAAATAAATAAATAAATAACAATAAATAAAAAATAAAAGCCAAAATTAGCCGACCGTATTTTTAAGGAGAACTTATTTTTATAATCGGGCAGTTTCGGGGTTCCGATTCCCTCGGTGTCCCGATTCAACCCGTTTTACGGTAGGTGGTTAATTCGAAATTCTGCTTAGGGAACTCAAATTTTTACGGAATTTAACCTGACAGATTGATACTTATTCTGCGCCTTTTAATTAAATAAATAACAAAGCCATTTTTTATTTGAATGGATTTTTTAATCTTCCAGAGGATGGACTTTTCCTTCTGCTGGTCAGCACCAGAAAAGGGTCGTGGCGGGAGCTTTTTGCACAAATCGCACAGGTAGAATGAAAGGGGCTCATCCCAAACACTGCGTTTTTTAACCCCCGACGCAAAGAGGAAGGGGGTTATAAGTTTGATGTGTCTGTGTATCTGTCGATCTGTGTATGTGTGTATCTATGTATTTGTGGTACTCTAGCCCCTAAAAGGATGGATCGATTTTGAAAAAAAAATATTTGAAAGAAGAGTTGATCGATAGTGTTCTCAGCTTTCATTTTCGGATGACATTGACATACGAAGATATTAAAAACCGTTAAAACCTTTTTCGCGATTTTTGAAAACATACTTATACGATAGCCCCAAAGAAAATTAAATAGAGAAAAATGTTTGGCTTCAGATAGAATGTGTTTGGAACTTCCGTATCATATACAACTCGAATTATAATGATTTTTAGCAACTGCGCCAAAGCCATTGTTTACGCAATCGGAAACCGACAGGGAAAGAAAACTCAATGATTTAAAATGTTTATCTGTTGCCATTTAAAATAATTTTCAGTTTTCCCTCTTTATTCTTCTTTTGCGACTAGCAAATTTTACTAGTAAGGATTATCTTTCCTTTTCTGTGTTTACCACTCCTTCTCGAATGCTATAAAATTATATTTAAATTTTAAATGCTTTCTGACCAGTGCAATTCGTTTTAAAATGAGTTTTTTTTTGTATTTTTAATTTAATCTCAGTACTTATTGAAAGTACCTTTATCAAATGCACCTTAGTGCGCCTTACACGTGAAGCTGACCCTTTTTGTTCTAGTGCTAATAGTCGCCATAGAAAGCAATCTGTGCCCTTATTATATTGCCTATGTTTCATAGAGACGATGAAGTTTGAAACAGGCACAACTTTGTTTGACAGTCTTCGTCGAGCGAAACTGGTACAAATCATGTCTAATACTTTGGATTTTTCAATGATCAATTTCAATAAGCCCCTAAATTACGACTTCTTTTAGTTTGATTCTTTATAATTAATTGTGTGTAATTAAATAGCAATTTTTTGTTCAAAGGAGCATGCGCGGTTTTTTCTTTCTTTTCTTTCCTTTTTTTTTTTCTTTTTGCAACAATATTACGTGTCCTAGCGTCAAATCATTAAAAATTAAAATATCATTACAAAATATCAGTTGACTTATATCTTCTACATAAAAGTTAAATTAAAATAAAAATAATAATAATAATAATTTAACTGAAAATTTTAAGTTACAACGGTTATTAGGGTCATTTTCACCATATGCTTACATTTCAGAATTTTAAGTAATTTTTTTAACTTGTTATTTTCTTTTAGAATCACTAACAGATGGTTTGTCACATATTTTAGGTGTGTGAAAAAGTAATTGGTTGTACACTTTGATGCATAATTAAGTATTCAAATGCTGTTGTAAAACTTTTAGTTGCAAGGAAAATTGTCGTCCGTTACAATACAAAATCAATATAAAATCTCACTTTTAAACTAAATCATAGTACCTTGAACCAACTTCATTTGAAATTATTTGCGCCCCTGAAGTTTAAAACTATGTTTGTGGTTATTAAAATATTGATCAAAAACTGCATGGTAACGGACTTGACATTTGGTAACGGATTTGACCAGTAACGGACTTGACATTTCAACCAAAATGTCAAATTATGGCTAGGTTGTCGAATTTAAAAATTAAACAAGAATATGCATTTTCTTAGAGTTGTATAATAAACAATATGTCGGGGTAAAAGTTGAGAAAAAGTAAAAATTTATACTAAAATCTTTGGTAACAGACTTTACAAAGAATAAAAATACGCACCTGGAAGAAATCTTGTACGAAACGCCACAGCAATACTTCTCGACTCAAGAAAACAAAATAGTACGAAATAGTTACGTTACTAGTTTGTTAAGTTAACTGAATACGTGTTACCATCTTTTGACTGCAATAAATACCTTTTTTAGCTGAAATAATCTTAGGGTAACGGACTTGACAAGAACTGCCGGACAAAATATAATTATACATTTCTTAATGAGAAAAAAATACTATTGTAAATATTTATTATGAATATCATATACTAATAGTCAATATATAAAAATAATTTGTTGTATATACTTTTTTATACAATTAAGTGTATAAAAAAAATAGTTGAACTTGCGAAAATTGGAAATGGACAAGCGTTTTTACCTTGATTCTCATTTTTAAAGACTTATATAGAAATAAATAAATAAATTTCAATAATGTTTTGAGTGACAGAATTTTTTTCGGGGCATTTCTTGCTTAAAATAATTGTTCGCATTGAATTTAAAATATAAGTTATGCTTCAAAATCGTCTTTTTAACCTCCGGACAGCAAATGTAAGCAAAGTTTGAAAATGGCCCATTACTGTCTGATCTTCTTTGGTACCTTCGGCGCATTTACGCATGCTTCAGGTCTTCTCTGATCTTACCAAAATAGGGGTGTTAAGTAAGACAACAATAAGGGGAAGAATAATAAAAGCATTTTAAGCTTTGACTGTCAAACAACGTGGAACGATGCTAATTTCAAATACATAGTTTTGTTGAATATTATGAATATGTCAAAAGAATGTAGCAAATGTGAGTTTTAAATTGAAAACTTCGGAAAATTATCACCCACAACAGATCTACCTTTTTTTAAGTGGAACTGTTCGCGAGTGCCATGCGTGGCTTGTACGGACGGACAGTATGTTACATATTGTCTACTCTATTCAGCTACTTTAAAAACATAATATATTCTGTTTTATTTCATGTAAAAACATTTTCACGAAGACTAAGAGAATAACTTCAGTCACAGGCGCAGTCAGAATTTTCTCTTGGGGGGGGAGGGGGGAGGTTTGGTCACTACAATCCTTTCGTGTGCACATATCTACACATTTTTAGCTCATTTTTCAAGACATCAAGTAAGGCTTGACCGATGTATCAGCGCCGATGGTTGAAAAATCTATCCATTGGCTGCTGATGCTAACTTGAAGAAAACATCGACCCATCGGCCGCGGAAAGCAATCAAATGCCTGTGCATCGATGTTTTGGAGTTCGGAATTGCTGAATTTCGGATCGTTACCGAAATGTTCACAACACACAGACAATTACACAAGTCTGCAACCAAAAAACTGCATGGGATATTTTGAGTGTTCTTTATGTTTTTCGGTGTGCTGAATTCGAAAATGACCTCCGTTTTTGTCCATCACGTACAGTTTTTCCACAAAACGTGTGTACTGAGTGTGGTAATGTATCATTTTTCCTCTTTTTTACTGAAAAAATTCTCGACTAATTTATGATTTAGAAAAATGTTTATTACAAATAGTTTTTCTTATTTGCTTCTTTGATGTTCAAAGAGTACCTACAGTTATAAAAACTGAAAAAAAAAAAAAGGGGGGAGAGAGCGAGGTTGGGCGTTAGATAGGGAAAAGTGAAAACAGGCCTGCTACACTCACCCATAGAGCCACATTGATCAGGTTCAAATATGTTGCACTGGGTTCCTGGACTATTAAGGATTGTATTAAAATAAGGGTGATAGTGATAAGAGAGATAAAGAATGTGGGGGGAATTTAATTTATTTATTTTTCGTTGGATTCGTTTATTAAAAGTATTGGTTTGTATTGAAGTTTTTTTTTTTATTTATTTATTCCGCTTCCTTATCAGATCAAGGGAAATATTTTTTTTTTTAGAATAAGCAGAAATGCTGCCATGGTGCATTTTTTAATCAAGTGCACACCCCTTTTTAAAATAGAAATCGTCAAAGGTGCTGGAGCTAGTTGTGGTATTCCACGTTGGGCAGTATAGTGGTTGATCGTGAAAAAGTGCTGTTTCCAAATCTCTGCACATTAAATTAGGACTGATGAAGCAATTTATCGAGGGTTTGTTAAAAAGATGGAGACTTTCAAATATGTTTGTTCGAAGTTTCCGAAGTTTTCTGAAGCTAAATTGAAAGAGGGAATACTCACAGAACCTGACATAAGCAAACTTTTATCTTACCCATTGTTTTTTGAAGCAATCAATGAACGAAACTGAAAAAGAATCCTAGAACTTATTCGAGGATGTGGTACAAAAGTTTTTGGGAAGTAGCAAAGACTATGGCTCTTTTAACATCGTTAAGAGGATGTTAGCTGCCTTCAAAGTTCAGCACTGTAACATGAGTTTAAAAATCCATTTTCTACATTCACATGTAGACTATTTTCCCAAAAAGGAGTAAACACTAAATGTGATCCACTTTTTAAAATGTGTTGTAATGAGTAAAAAAATTGTAAAGCTTTTTTTTTTTAAATAAATACATGAGTTTCTTTGTAACTCTTTTTTTCGACTTTGACAATTAAGTCCTCACGTATTGCAAAAAATCTGTACGTGATGGAAAAAAAGGAAGTTCATATTCGGATTCAGCACTCCGAAAAACATTAAAATCAGTCAAAACATCCCATGCATCTGTTCGAATTTTTTTTTTTTTTTTTGCAGACCTGTGTTATCGAACGATAGCTTGGATCCTTGGATGAGAAGAATTATATGCACTCTGATTGAAATAACTGCCGTATATATTAGCGTATTAGTTGAACAATGAAGTGCAATTAACAAGGTTGAAAGTGAAGGGATCAAATGTCGCGGGCAAAATTTTCGACAATTTTGCTTACCGGGCATAAATATAGAATCTCGACACTTTCTCGTATTTAGTTAACCCACCCTATAATTAGTCAAACTACTTAAAACGTCCTTTTTCTTATCTCTTTAAAACAGTAAAAAGAACTTATTAATATGTAGTTTGTCTATTAAATGTGTGATTGTAAACCGTCTTCGGTCACATTAAGGAAAGAGATAGAGTTTGGGGTCTATCCTACGGTATTTTTTAGAAATTAAAATTAAAAAAAAAATACATTAAGAAGATCATCTCCTTCCTTTCCTTTTTTTCCCGAGAGAGTAAGGAACCCTTCTACTGAAAATTTAAAAAATCGAAGTCCTGAAAAAAAGTTTTAGAAGTCCTTCAATCGTGTTGGTGGGGGGGGGGGGGGTTCAGGAATGCTGAAATGCCCGTGGAAACATTCCGAAACTGAAATCTTAAAAATGCCCCGATCGTAGGCCCCAACTGTGGTAAAGCAAAGGAGAAAATATTGAGGCTCTTAGACTCGCCCGCAGCAATTTTTGAAAATCAAATGTCAAAAAACGTAGTTTAGCAGAGCCGGATCATCGATTTTGCCGAGACGGGGAAAAACCCTTGCTGCCCTAACTTAGCATAGTTGAAGTGTTTATATTAATTTTCATTAGAAAAAAAATGCAAATAGAAATAATATGAATTTGGTGCCCTATAGAAGTTGCCACTCGAGGAAGATAAACGGATTGCTCTTCCGGGTGGCCAGGGATGCCCACAGGGGGGGATTATGGCGCAAGTTGCGCCATCAAAATTTTTGGGGGGGATTTTTTAACGCTTATTTATTTATTTACTTAAATTATTATTAATTTATTTTTTAATTTAAATTATTTACTGATTTTTTTAATCAGAATTATTCATTAATTATTTTTTTAATTTAAATTATTTCTTTATTATTTATTTATTTATTTATTTTTTGTGCGCGTGTGTGTGTGCTTGTAATGTCTGGAAGGGAAAAAATGCGATTCTATTCTGCGCACAATTCGAACTTTTAATAAATTATGTATATAATTTATTAATAAATTATATAATACAATAAATTATATAATAATATAATATAATAAATTATATAATTATATAATAATAATTATTTAATTAAATTATATATATAATATATAAAAAAATAATAGTTAAAATTAAAAAAAAAGTAAATAATATTTTAAAAAATAAATAAATAATATATCAAAAAATAAATAAATAATATATTAAAAAATAAATAAATAATATTTCAAAAAATAAATAAAATAAAAAAGAGGGTTAAAAATAAAAATCAAAAGCACAAGAGGGTTGTGAAAAATTTGGGGGGGGGGGGGGAATTTGCGCCATTGAGCTTGGGGGGATGGGCACCCCTGCGGGTGGCTAAAGGCCTATTTACGTATCGGCCGGCCGTCCCGTTCATCTGCTTTTCGGTCAGGACGGGCTACCGTCAAAAACGGAGTAGTCATATACCGTCGCCCCTCTCTTCTGGCGGAAAACTAATGGAATACAACCTCTCCCACGCTCTCTCCACTGTTGCTTTTTTTTTCCTTGTTGCTGGTTTTGAATTTTCAAGATGAGCAGAAAATTAAATTTCCTCTCAAAATGTATTTGCAGGAATATTTAGAGCCGTAGCATTGTTATCATTGCTAACCGCTGATTACAGTGGTCTACAAAAGAGAAACATTTTTCCTGTTAAATGGAGAAAAATAATTGATCTTAGTGTAAAAGGATGCGCTGGATTCAAATATGTGAATAGTTTTTCACCATCACCACCAGATTATTTGTAACATTCGACTGAAGTTTGAAAGAAATGCTTATATTCACATACATGGTTAATACCAAAATAAAAATAAAAATCTTAGCTATTGTTTATTTCTTTCTCTATTGGGCATCAAGACCATCCCTCTTAAGTGTCTAGTATTAATGACCAAGAATTTGTTCACTCAGACTATGGGGGTCCTCCAAAGACGCGTTTTTTTCAGCTTTACATCAATAATACGTAGGAATTCCGGTTTTAAGTATTCTAATCTAGTACCAGTGTTGCAAAGTCTTTGAAAAGGTCTAATTGAATATGGAAGGCCATTATAGTAATAGGTAGAGTCTATTTTTTTTTTAATTTCTTCTTTGCAATTGTTATCCCATTCGCAGGAGAGAAAACATCATTGTATAAATCCCAAGCAGTTAATAAAATTTAGCATAATTTTAGGCCAAAAATAGTTGCCCCTTGATAATATTATATTAAATTTTATCGGTTTCTAATTTTATCTTTCATTCTATTTGCACTTTTAGAATGAAAGGGGCACATGTCATCTCTTCCCGACCGATGTAAAATTGGTTGGGAAATGTCCACTAATCACCTACCAGAATCTTTTATCAGCTGTACAATGAAGGTTTTGCTCATTTTAATAATTAATTTAAATCGCGTAAAATTCAGCCATTATTCTCTTGTAGTTTTTTTTCATAGCAGTCCAGTGTTATTGGGCGAGGATTTCAAAAATTTAAAACTACTAATCGATTTCCTCAAAAGTAGTTGTTTTCAGAAGTGCCGTTTTTATGTTGCTTTCGGAATGAAGTCTTTCAGAAGTGTGCGATATATTGTTGAATTGTGTGTGTTTGACCTATGTGATTGATTTTAAACTCTATTAGAAGGCCTTTTTTTTCTTTGCATTTTTTATTCAAATAAATGAAATAAATGATAAGTATTCAAAGGCGACTTCTCTTAAATTTTTTCAAGGAATTTCCTTTTTTCTGGCAGCTTTGCAAAGTCAATAAAGAGCTGCGAAATAAGTATATACCTTTGTGCAGAAAAAGTAAAATTAAAAATAACAACGTTTTATTGCACAAATCTTGTAGATTACTGCATACACGTTTTTCGGCGTCGCAAGGGACGCCCTTTTCCATGCAATTGGTAGCAGCCAAATAATTATAGTATTGCCATAGTATTGATTTTAATTGATTGAAAATTGATTTGAATCACTCTTTCGATTTCTCTTATAAAATTATCCAAAAATGCCCCAATTCACTAAATCTTGATTTCTGGTAATATTTCCGTAATCTTAGGAATAGTTCTAACTTAGGTAGCTATCTTAAAGTTATTCCGTGTTTTTCTACCGTTTGGCTTCCATTTTTATAATTTTTAAATGTATTACTAATATTTAAAATAAAGTTTGTATTATATATACAGAAATATACATTTATTTATTTATTTATTTATTTATTTTTTATTTATTTATTTTTTCTTTATTTTTTATTTATATTTTATTTTTCCGCTAATTTTTATCTTTCTTGCTCAGTTTATTTTTAACTTGTTTTTGTTTTTGTAATGCAGTTGACATTTTCCCCATTTCTTCTACTCTTAACTTTTCTATTTCTAAAATGTTGCTTAGCACATGTTCTTTCTTCCATTCGGAATTTTTTCTTTTCTTGCGATTCACGATTGTTGAAATATCCTTTTTTGTTTTAGCTTTAGTGATTTAACCTTCCTCCAATTAAATTCTTTCTTGCGTAGTTTTTGCACCCGTTAGAAGACTCATTGCTTGCATTCCTATTGACTCTTTATTGGTTAATTTTCTCATTAATGTTTGGTTCATCCGCTATTTTCAATTTTTCCCTGCTTGCTTTTCTTCTTGTTGCTTTTGTCGAATGCCATTTCCTTCATAAGCTCCTTTTTCTGATTGAAAAATACGTCCTTTGTGACGCCGAAATATGTGTATACAATAATCTGCAAGTTTTGTGCAATAAAATCGTCGTTATTTGGAATTATGAAAAAAAACAATATTTTTTGAGCTGAAAGGTCGTTAGAGGTACTTTCTTCCTTTTTTTTTTACTTTGGGAAATGCATGGACAGAAAACTGGTACTGTCGACGTCAGCTGAAAATTTTGTTTGCTTTTTAAAAAATTATTATTTTTCATAGTTAAAGCCGTAACTTACTGTAAAGACACTTCTGCACATTTCAATTAAATAACAAAAGAGTCAGGGGAGAGGTGTTGGGTTATTTAAAATTGTTTTGCAGTTAAAAGTTGCTGCAGTGAACTTTTTTTTAGTAAGCAATCAAGCGAAAATTTAGGGAAATGATTCCTGAAAATGTATTTTTCATAAATCTTGTGAGAGTAAATTTCATTATAAATTGTTTAAATTACAGGAAAAGTTTTTCTTCTTTTTATGTGTAGTAATGTTTTCGTTCCCAGTCATATTTATGAGATATATTTATCTTGCATCCTATGAAATACTTAAACACAACGCTAGGCTAGTGTAATTATCATCGTTTCAAGAAAAAAAAAAAACGGAATAGCGATTGAAAGTTTCGACCCGAAGAAAAAAGAAAGAAAAGAACGACCAATGCTCCAAAAATTATAAAACGAAAGCTGGCAACATCGCTGCGAAATTAGTTGCTGAGGCACAGGAAATTTTACAATTGTTCTGATTTTGATAGATGAGTTAATTGATACTTTATATACCTCGAACTGAATGTTTCGAAGACTAATAATTGGAGAACGGAGAAAAATTGCACCTGTAATTTATTTTATCAGATCAAGAAACGTAAATGTGTAGAAATATTACTTTAATAAGAGCATGTGACGATAGAAAATGCCGACCACTTTGCGTGGTCTCACCGTGGAATAAGATCTTTTTCGTCGTCGTATAATAAGTAGTTGAATTATTAATTTTGAAATAAACTAATCTTGTTAAGTATTTCTAATATAATCTACGTGAATATATGTATACATTTGTTAAAACTACATGGATAATTATATTTAAATTGTAACATTATAAATTAATCATGTGCAAATATAATTTTAACGCCTTGACAAGCGTATTTTACATATACTAAAGCTCGAGAATACATTTAGTCAAGCGTACAGTTGCACACTTTATAGTCTACATTAAAATTTTGCTTCATGGGGAAATAGAAAGAAACAATTTCAGTTTTAAAAAAAGCTCTTTAAATGTTTGCTTTCATTTCAAAATGTGAATTACCTGACTACTAATTAACATTAAAGCACGCAACTGGTATATAAAAACCACAAGAAGAAATCATAAGTTTGAAACCTTTAACTCAAATATACTGCTTCTGTCGAAATGCAGGCACTTTTTTTCAGCACAGATAATAAGTATATATTTTACTTGTAAAATGTATTAGTAAAATTGGTAGTTTTGAGCCAGTGGAAAAAATACCTAGCTATTTTCCGGTTTTTCTGGAAAAATTGAAATATTTATAATCCTAAGTAATAAATAGTTGGGCGCGCAGGAAAATTAAATCATTATAGAATTTGGATTCCTAAAGTTAGCGTTTTGCAGTAGGATACTAATCTACAGAAATATTTCAAGAATAAAAGCATTGAAAATATTATAGATTTTTGAATACATTATTATGAGCAAGAAAATGACTTTTTTTTTAAAGTCATTACCATCTCTATATCAATTAACTATTATAATGTTTTGAGAAGAAAAAAATATGCATGTCATTTCTGTAATCCCTGGCATACCCATGAAAACTTAAGTTCATTAAAAAGGAATAGATAAAAAAACTGAAAAAATTGTTTTTAATAAAATTAGAGCACATATACGTCTTGGGCAAGTATTACGTACAACGCGCTCAGAAGTTAAATTTGTTAATGCATACAGTAAAAGCGCTTATTTTCGCTCAAGTCTTAATTTTCGCTAAATTGAAGCAGCTGAAATTTTCGAAAAATGTTTTTGAACAGTCCGTAAAGTATTACCCCCGAGAAAAGTATTTCGCTTACCAGGTATTCGCGAAGTTTCCACAAACTTTAACTATCCCGTTACCACGTGAAAAAAATTAAAATGTTTTTTCTTAGAATTGCATAAATTTTATTAATTTTGTAAAACTTTTTTTTTCTTTCTTTTTTGCCGGTGGAGGGGGGGGGGGCACCACAAATTAACGACTAGGGTGACCTTTTACCTACCTTTTTTTTTTCAATCAAAAGGGCAAGGTTCGTTCGTCCACTGTTACTTGATAAAAAAAGAGCATTAGAGAAGTATTTCTTTCCATGTAACATTGTGTAATTACAAAGCTGCTTTATGCTTTTTGGAAAAAAAGAGCAAACTAAAAGCTTAAAAACTATTCCTTTATTTATTTCATGAAACAATGGTAATTCTAAAAATAACTATAGTTCCAAATTAAAAAAAAAATGTCGTTATTTTTTTTTTTTAAATATTAAATAGAACCTGGATTATGTGCAAATGCATATGTAATTTGAATATTTTTTTTCTTTTGACGTTAATGCGTATAAATGCATAAGACGGCATTTTTTAAAAAATGAAATGCATATTAATGCAGTTTTTTCTGGCTTTGAGATTTATTTTGCCTAAAAAATAAAACAACACTATTTTGTTTCACATTTCTTATCGGTCGATGTTAAAAATATATTTCAGTCTTCAGAAATAATGTAACGTTATTATTAAATGACAGTATGCAATAACTAACCGGAAAAGCGTTGAGCAACATGTTGTGATTTTTTTCATGAACATATTGTGATTGAGAAAAAAATAGCCTAACCAGTAATTGAATTCATAATTTTTTAATAAAAATTTATCACCCAACTAATTTAATTTAAAGAAAATTGCCAGTCATATATTTGACCTTCTTAAAAAAAAAAAATAATAATTTTCAGTGTATATTTTGAACATTTTTAGTGAATACTTTTCTATTTTTAGTGCATATTTTAGGTACTTTCATGGAATTTTAGCAAGCACATCTTAATGATTTTTAATAACCATATTCTACGAACTTTATTAACAACCGCTATTTTCAAGCACGTGTTTATAAATTCTTTTTGGAATAACGCAACTCCCGGTAAAACTCAAACGAAGAACCAGTTGCTGCTTTTCTTTTTTTTTTCCTCAGGTAAACTTCGCCGGGCGCAATTTGCTGCATTCAGTTTGTTTGTGGACGTTCCCTTTCTCGAGGAAACAAATTCAGAAGGAATAAGTACGAAGAATCGGGGGGGAAAGAACGAAGAAAGAAGCGGGCGGGAGTGAACTGTCGTAAAGGGAAAAGTTAGAAGGAAAGCGAGAGAAAAAGAGAGGCCCGCTGTCAGGGGTACGCAGTGTGGAATCAAAGTCAGAGAAGCAAGAGGGAACTGTTCAGTAGAGGCTCGCCTGCCGTTGGTGAAGGAACTTGTACTGTTCTGTCAGAACTTTCATCGGGGGGAACAGTTCGATGGAAAGCATGCCTGGCGCGTTGTTGTGAACAGTTCGCCGGTAAAGCCCGGCAACATGTCTGTTGTTGAACAGTATGATGTTTTGGTTCAGCAATATGAAAGTTTCAGTTTGAAGGCAAAATGACTGGATATCCGTATGGAGGTGAGTACACTTTGCTTTCAATTGAAGTTTATTCACTCGATTCTGATTCAGAGATGTATGTTAGCAAATAGCATTTTCTTCATCGTGGGTATGTAAGAAAATAGAAGGGAGTTGACAGTAAGCTTATTTATTGTACGTCAGCGATTTGGTCTGGCGTCATCGCATTGCTCTATACAAATAAAAATATATATAAAAGTATTCTACTGCTCATTGGTGGATTTTTGCATCGAAAAATAAAATTTGGTTGACATTACAATAACAGCAAGTCAGCTATTGATATTAACGCGTTGCTCTACAATCTACATGAATAAAATATATATTAAAGTCTTCTACTGTTTATCGGTGGATTTGTATCAACAAATAAAATTTGGCTGACATTACAATAACAGTAAGTCAGCGATTGATAATAATGCGTTGCTCTATTTGAAGAGAAATATATATTAAAGAATTCTACTGTTTATCGGTGGATTTGTATCAAAAAATAAAATTTGGTTGACATTACAAAAACCGCAAGTCAGCAACTCGTGACAGTGCGTTCATTTATAAACAATTTACAAAATCAGACTTTAAATGCTTATTGGAGGGATTATTTGAAACTAGATACTGGTTGACAGTGCAATTGTAGCAAGTCAGTGATTTTTGACTAATGACATTGCCCCATTCTATAAAAAAATATGATAGTGCCCTTTTTACTGTTTACTGGTAGACTATTTAAATATAGAATCTAGTTAAAAGTAAAATTGCAAGTCAGCGCTTTCATCTGGTTCGTGGCATTGCGTTGCTATATTGACAATGTATGAAACTTCACTTTTATTGTTTATTGGTGAATTCTTGCCACTCGGTGAAAGAAAAAAAAATTGCAACTTGCACAGTGAATGCTTGTGAAAAAGTAGAAACATTACTTGCACGTTTCTTTGTCCTAAGCATCATTTTAGCAGGTTGATTACATGTGCTATTTTTCGTTAGATATACATATTCATATAATCCAGTGACCAAACATTTTTGGCCAGTCGAAGTTTTCGATTGGAATGTGGCACTTTTTTGTAGTACAATTGTGCTAGAAATGTTGTCTGCAGATTCCAGTTCTCTTTTTTCGATCTGCGTTAAACATAAAAATAGTTTTCCACAAGGTGAAGTTTGTGCATAATTATCATATGAACAACGTCTTTTTAATTTCGTTTTCAAATTTTTTGACTCTGTCAGGTTCCTTGGCAATTATATGGTTTGTTATTGCAAATGTATTTACAAATACTCCAGGTACATAACATTTTTGAGAAATTATACGTGGCGAACGGCAGCATGAGTTTTTAAACACAGCTATATTATGGCTGTGATGGAAGAGTTAAATATGACATTATTTTTTTTTTATTTTTCTACTATTTACACGTTGTGGAAGATAAAAGGTATACCTCATTTGTAAAAATCCAAATATTTGATCCCTTCATTTGCTTTTGACACATTGATTTCGAAACGTCTTCACTAGATTTTTGAATTTGTTTTAGTCCGCTTGATGCCGTAAATGAGCACGCTATGTTGTTTTGAAAAAAATAGTTTTGACTATCATTTTCTATTTTGCTTCCTTTCCGAAGTAGGTTCTTTGATTCTTTCTTAGCTTCAATTGTTTTGTATCAGATTTTGTACAAAAAGGTCTTTGCAATCTGCAACATGCATATCTATTAAGCCTCTCTAGTGTCCCTAGAGCATATTATTATGTGTTTGAGCTCTCATTTCTGTTCCATTCATTGTCATAGACTTGATTACAGTATTATAGACTTAAAGAGTAACATGAAAACAACAACAGGAAGAGTTTCATAACGATTTAACTTTAGCTGTTTTGCTGAGGCAAGGAGGAAATCTTATTTTTAATTTTTTCGCCAATGTTTTAATGATTTTTTTTAACTAAGAAAGCAACTTATATTATTTTCTTTCAATTATGCACAGAATATTTGGTGTCAGCAATGTTTCATTGATCACAATGAATGTGTTCATAAAGGTAAAATGTGTGCTAAAAAGGCATTTTATAGAACATTAAACATCAGTTGCAATCAAGGCTTAGCTTTTGATACAAGAATTGAGGAGCCCAAACGTGTTCAGGGCCTTTTTCATTCATAAATAGTCAAAACTCTTTCTAAACTGACAAAAGTAGCAAAATTTGAAAGAAGTAACGGAGCTCAGCTTCCGGTAACGTTCCAAGTGTATTACGCGGTTATTGTAAATGTTTGATAGTAATTATATACAAATAATTGCATATCAAAGCTGTCCTATATTTTCAAATCGTCTCCTACCAAATACTTCCATTTTTATGAACTTTTTGAGATGTACCCGTGCCTGTAAAGCTAGCCTATGCAAGTGTTCAACTATTAAAATTCAAGTTATGAAATTCAATGATCCCTACAAAACGGAGCCCTAGAACTTTTTGAAATATTTTGCCTTGCTTTGTTTAGGCCAAGTTTACATAAAATTTGTTTGCACTGAAATCTTGAAATTTTGGGAGCTCAAAGAACATTTTGCGATTAATACGTTGTAGAATTTTAGTGAATTTAAGCTCGTTAAACGATTATAGAAGACGCAATCAAACTGTTAACAAATTATTTTGCCTGGATTTCGATATAAGTTCCAAAGGTCGATATAAGTTCCGAACAATGTTTATTTAAAAGCTCCTGAAATTCTACTACAAAACTAGTTTCTCCCAATCTGCAACATTTACCAAAATTAAATCATAACTCTGTGAAATATATTACCATTCAAAGGGGCTGTAAAACCATCCTCATAAAAAATAACAGCCTGTCAAAACTTCCCCAGAAGTTCTCCCCAGAATTCTGGCAGACCCTATATATTATAATAACAAAAACTAGTTCTAAATGATATGAAAACATCCCTCAAAACTGTGGTTAATCAACAACAATTTTGGGGTACTCTCAATGTGCATGCTCTTTCATTCTAACTGACTGGCAAACAATTTTTGTTATGCTTGTTGGTGAAACAATCGATACGGCATCTTCCACAATACGGCGTCTTCTCCCAATCTACCCGACATTAATTAGTGCAAAATTCGTCATGAATCGAAGCCTTTTTTTCTAATGAAATAAAAAATAATGTTGGTGGTAGTTACTCAACTATTTTATTTTAGTCATTAATAACTCACCCATTATCTTATCGAGTCCTAAGTTCCGGATTAATGTACCATAGCCAACATATAACTTTCCTTCTAAATGTAATTCGTTGAAAATTGTTTGACTTACAGCGCACAAAACGAAACGTAAAACAACTTTCAGTTATTATACTTACACGTTTTTTTTCACAGCTTTCATTGCTTATAAGATTTTTTTTTTTTTTTTCGTGTTTCAATGCTTAATAATAGGCATTTTGGATAGCTCTTATTTGTTTTCGGAGATTCGCTGCACCCCGCCCCCTAATTTCAAACTCACTAAATGCGTCCTGACGATTCAATCGGTGCCCAAATACTGAATCCACCAGTGGTAACGGAGTAATCATAACATACCTATTATGCGTTATTATTATAACAAGACATTATGTCCAATTACTGCTGGATAAATTTCTCTACGTGTACACAATTTTCTACTGTTGATATTTCTTTAATTCAACTTTTGATGCCTCCAGGATTCTATGAATGAAAGATCCATCTGTTATTGTTTTACTACATAACCATTGTTTCAAACCTTTTTTCAGTCATTAATTTCATGAATCAAATGTCTCAGTTTGGCTTCATAACCATGTTGCTTTCTTCTAGTTTCTTTAAATTGAATAAACACCTCTTCTTACACACCTGTTTAGCCTTTGTATTGTTCTGCTCATGGGTATCCAATTTTATGCTCTATGTAGAACCTGATTAGGCACACATTTTTTTTTCAAAATAAAGTGCTATATTATACCTTATTATTTCTTCTCCAACTTTGTTTTAGCTTTTCTTTTGCCTAAATGTACAGACGATGTTACTGTGCTGTAAACATTCTTGATTGCCTCAATGTAAACTCTTTGTTTTTCTTCATCAGATTCCAGTGCTCTTACCACTAGTAAAGTATTCCTGTTTGTAAGTTTAAAGCATGTAGTTAGGGTAGGGGGGGGGGGAATTGAAGGGCAATTTTTGTGTTTTATGTGGCGCACTTAGTTCTCTCGTTACTTTTGAATGCTCCTAAATACTTCCGAGTTTTTGTTTTTCGGAGTTAACTGTACCAAAGTAACATCAACTCATCGGATTTTGCTCGGCCGATCATCGAACTCCTCGTAAACTGATCCCGTAACGCATGATGACATCGTTCCGATCAGTATCCGGGCACGGTTTTCGATGAGCTACTTTTCATCGGAAAGCGATCTCCTTCCGATCAACTTTCCCGATGAAAATAAGCCGAGCATCCAAAATTGATCCTAAATTCATCGGCACAGACTGTACAGCTCGTAAATAGCCTCAAATCTTATCGTATTTCGAGCAAAACTCATCGGATTTTGTTGCTCGGATTCTGTTTGGCCGATGAGACATATTGGAGCAATTCCCGATGAGAACTCATCGAATCCGATCATCGGCCGATGAGAATTTCATCGGGTTTCGATGAATGGTCGATCATCGACCGCTGAGATTATGCTGCTTGGGTAGACATTTGAGGTATGAGTACAGTATTTGGGATTTACGTGAATCAGGTTTTCAATACTCAATCAACACTTTCTCGTCCAATACGTTGAAGCCTGTAACTGTGCCTGCACTGTAAAAAATGAATGTTGTTTTCACAGTATAATACAGCTACTTTTATAGTAATAAACTGTTAAAATTGCTTATTTTTCAGTAATAAACTGTAAAATTTCTACTTTTACAGTTTTAAGCTGCAAAATTGTTAATTTTACAATTTATGACCGCGCACTTACAATTTTTAACTAAAACCTCTGCTGCCAGTATTATACTGTTGTTTTTACAGTATAATACATCTAAATTTTACAGCAATAAACTAAAATTTCTAACTTTACCGTAGGAAACTAAAAGTGTTAGTTTTACAGTTACTGTGCATTTTATAGTTTTAAATTGGAACCTCGGCTGCCAGCATTATACTGTAAAAGCAACAGTTCATTTTTTGCAGTGT
The DNA here is from genome assembly GCA_038373865.1 of Uloborus plumipes. Taxonomy (NCBI): domain Eukaryota; kingdom Metazoa; phylum Arthropoda; class Arachnida; order Araneae; family Uloboridae; genus Uloborus; species Uloborus plumipes. The sequence continues at coordinate 31,873 of JAXGGA010005262.1, read as the reverse complement.
GCTAAAAGGTTTCGCTTTACCCAAGGTGCATTTAAGATGGGGAACTTACCCTAGCAGCATAATCTCATCGGCCGATGATCGGCCATTCATCGGAACCCGAAGCAATTCTCATCGGATTCGATGAGTTCTCATCGGAAATTGCTCCAATATGTCTCATCGGCCAAACAGAATCCGAGCAGCAAAATCCGATGAGTTAGCTCGAAATACGATGAGATTTGGAGCAATTTACGAGCAGTGCGGTCCCGTGCCGATGAATTTAGGATCCATTTTGGATGCTCGGCTTATTTTCATCGGGAAAGTTGATCGGAAGGATATCGCTTTCCGATGAAAAGTAGCTTATCAAAAACCGTACTCGGATATTGATCGGAACGATGTCATCGTGCGTTATGGGATCAGTTTACGAGGATTTCAATGATCGGCCGAGCAAAATCCGATGAGTTGATGCTACTTGGGTAAGCGCCTAATTCAACAGGCACTTAACATACAGTAGCAGCTATCATATCTTTAACTACAACTCATTGTCCTTGTGTCCGGATGTCAAACTGTAACACAGTCGCTTGTAATCAGTATAAAAAAAAAACTCCTGAAGCTCTCAGATTTATCGAAACGAATTGAAAGCATCAACTACGGTTAGCATGAAACAATGCAGCTAACCAATTTCTTACCATTCTTTTAATTATTTTGTTTATAACGTGTTTTGCTCTTCTCAGATGATCGCAATGTAGGAACTTAATATTTTTCTAAATTATTATCACCTGGAAACATACGGGGATGACCTACCTATTCATTATGCCGTATCTGAAAAATGTTTTCTGCAGTTTTGAATATTAATTATTCTTAAATGCAACTGTAATTCTATGCTTTTAAGCGCTTTCGTGGCTGAAATTCTATAACATTATACAATGCAAAGATTTAGCATTCTAAATTTTATTCACTTTTTATTTCTGATTGACATAGAGAAAAGCGTTTGATATTTCAGATTCTGTCAAAGGATAATTTATTTTATCCTACTGCTTCTTGGGATGAATTAAAATATGTGCTATTAATACAAAATTGTGTTAATGCATTTTGCATTTTTTTCATGATAATAAAAATTAAAAGCCTCGAGCTAGTTATATTTGTAACTCACATAAGTACGTAAAAACTAATGGTTTTATTAGGGAAATTAGGGCTCTGGTATTTAGTCTAATGATATTGCTGGAGAAAAGATAGTTAAATCTGTGAAGGCCTTTACGATATTGCTGCTGAAATTCTATTAAATATGCAAAGGTTTACTGACTGATATTTTCCCATCAAATTCATACTGAAAAGATAGTTGGAAAGATGTTAAATATTTTGAATTCTTTAGATAGAGAGAGGGGGAATATTTTTTACTGATGAATCTGCCTTGATTCTCCTGTTAATTCGGATTCATAAAAATCTGAATTATATAGTGAAAGAGAATTTATTTATTTACACTAAGGTTTTTAAGTGATATTTAAAATTCTTGAATGCAACAATATTTCTAGGAAGCCAAATTTTTCATTAGGGAAATTATGCTTCTGCAATTTTTAAAGTAACATCTTTTTAAATGGCTTGCAGACATTCAGGTATTAATCTCAAATGCTTCATAAATATATATGTTGAAAATAACATTATTAGCATGGCAAATTTAGACCTGTATTGATCATTTAAATATACTAAAAGCCAGCCATTGTTATTAATAGGCGTAAACACTGCGTTGCACGGATTTTCTGGTGAGCTCCCCTCCTCCCTCCATGTGAATTTGTGAGCATCAGAGGACTTATGGGTCAAATTTGGCAAAGATCCGAATTAACTGGATTTGTACAAGTAACGTAACCACACAGCACACACAATTGTACACATCTATTCATTTGTGTGTGCTTGTATACAAATATTTATATATATATATATATATATATATATATATATATATATATATATGTATAATATAGATTGTCAATTAGCAAAAACAAACAGCGCTGCGTTACTGTGTTATTTATGCTAGAAAAAATTACGAAATCGAAGACTTTTATGTCTATCAAAAGCCCCCTTGCATTTTCAAAAGTACCTAATTTTCATTCACTTTCGCCTCTTATTTCGCTGTAAACTAGCTTACGATTTATTCGAATAACTGTACCGACTTACTAGGAGTGCACAAAACTAAGTTGTTTCACGTACCCAAAGGTGTTCGTGTAATTTTCTACAAATACAGCACCTTTTTCAAAAGTACTTGACTTACGATTTAGGTTTTCACTTACCCTACTTCTTGCTGCATGCTGCATTAAAATACCTTCGTTCAAAAAAGTAAAAAAAAAAAAAAAAACGTTAAGTAAAATATAAAATAATTTTAAGGTAACCTTACACTATTTTAGATCCACTTGCAGTTTTCAAGTTCCGATCATAGCTTTGAAATCTTCGTCAAAGCTTCGTGTTTCTTTTTCTTCGTTATTTTTTCCCCTCTCTTTTCAATGTATCATGCCAATCAAAGTTTTACTATTTTAAAAGAACCTGACTGCTATTAATACTATAATTGTGCATTTTTCTCTCTCTCTCTGTCTTTTTTCCAAGGCCTTGAAATACTCTTTGACTTTTTTTAGCGAAATGAAATTCATTTTGGAGGAAGGAAATGTACTAAAACAGATCTAAACTATTAAAACATATCTTGCATAGATTATAATAGTGATCGGTTTGATTTAAAAAAAAAAAAAAAAACTTTCTTCGGACGAGAGGGAAGACTGGAGGAAAATAAAAGACGTGTACAATTAAGATTTTTTAACCTTTGGGATGTTTGACATTTTAATTTTAAAAAAAAGGAAAAGATAAAACTAAATTCTCGCGGCGCATTTTTGAATTTCAATCCATGAAATACTCTTTTTGGGGAGTTAAACTTATCAGTGGATATAAAAGAAGCAAATTTGAACTACAGAGAGATGTCTAGTTAATTAGCAATTAGGTTTATCTTAGTTAACATTTCCCGCAAATGAACAATATGTATTACTATAATATTTTTTACCAATACCCTTCATTTTAAAATTTTTGCTCTCCCCACTTACGCTTCATAGCGATATTCAACCTTCCTTTTTAAACGCAACATTGAAACCAAAAGCAAGCCGTTCCCATCTTATTACGATCCGCCATAGAAAGTCAGACGTAAAAAAATAAAATCTTTATTCACCGAACTGCCATTCAAAAAGAGCATTCGGGTGTCTAGCCATGGCTGCCATGGTCTAGCGAAGGATGAAAGTTGAAGAGCTATTTATTCATTTTTTTCTTTTTCGATGCATACCGTGGCATAAAAAAGTAGTGCAATCAAATGACAGTTTAAAATTTACAACTAGCATTTTATATTTCATTTTCTTTCGAGCGAATTTTAGTGTTGGTACACGTATGGTGAAACTGATTGGTTGGTACCAAGTTATGTGAGGAAAAAAGTTTGACATCTTATATAGTGGAGACTCCCAGACTTACAGCAATCAATTATAGTATGTGCGGAGGATTTCTTTTTGTTACAATATAAAGGTCTGTAACACTGGAAAAGCTATTCAGTTGGGCACTGCATATAAAAACACTTTACATCAGCTTTTGCCAACCAGGGGCACCGTAAAGTTATTGTTGAGAGTTCCGCGAGGTACATAAATGAAAGTAAAATAAGATTCTAGAACCTGTTTCTTTGTGCACATTAACTTAAAAAAGTATATATATACATACATATATACATATGTATATATATATTTTTTTTCAATCGATATTAGTAATTTTATTTAATTTCATTTTAATGTATAAACAAGCTTTTTTAATATTTAATATACATAATAAAAACAATGTTTCTTAAATTCTTTTTCAGTTACATTATTTGAGAAAAATACATTTCCAAAAATTACTTCTTTAGAAAATTGGATATGTTAATATACAGCCTTATCTCTTCCAGTTCCAAGCAACTAGTAGATAGTCTAAGAATGCCCCAAAAGATTAGGAAAATCCAAAAAAAAAAAAAAAACATTGCCTGTTACAGTGGTGGCACATTTCTAAATAATAAAAACATATATATATATATATATATATAAAAATAAAGAAACAATATTGGGGAAAATCAAGATTATACGTAATACGTAGCTTTCAACTGATTTATTCTAATATACACAAAATATTTACGATATGTTTACTTGTTTTTCTCTTCTTTTTGTCGCATAAACTTATATTGTATGGTTATAATTTGGAACTTATCCCTTGAAATAGTGAAAATTTAATCGCATGCTCGTTTATTCGCATCTCTCACTCGTAATCGAAGATAGCCTTGTGTCTTCCTTTGAGGAGGAAGCAATCCGTGATTTTTTTTCCTCCGTACCTGTGGCAAGTTCATTCATTATCTTCTTTCTCATTAGGTTAAAGTAAAAGCAAAGACAGATGCAAATGGTTTGCTTTTTATTTGTTAATCGCTTCCCTCCACGCTCTCTCTGGTTTCAACAAATCAAAATATTCTATTGGTATGCTCTTTTCTGTACGAAAGATAAGAATGATTCACACGCCTTTTAAGGAATCATTTTAAAAAATAAAAAAGGAGAAGGAAAAATGCCTCTTTTCCCAAACTTTTCCAACTGTGAAATGAAATTAAACCATCGAACCATTGTCTATTTAACAGTAAAAGCTACAACAAAAATAAAGACAGGAAAGGGAAAATATTTTCAATTTAGAAATCAAATGTCTAACTATTAAAGCTCATAACGAAAATGAAATCATCTTCTTAAAAGCAATTTTGCGCTCTTTGATTTAGTGAGTGATGATTTTTCTCACCACTAAATAGTTTTTGACCTGAAAAAGAAAAAGTAAAAATAAAAAAATCGAACGCACTTAAAATCTACCCCCCCCCCTCCCTCCAGCATCGAGAACATCGGTAATGTTACCGGGAGCCCTTGCTGCACATGCATCATAATTTCCAAAACTATATTTTATATAAATAGCAGTAGTTTATATAGTCGTAAAATAAACTTTGTCACAGTACAATTTTCGCGAAAATTATTGTACACACGTGTTTTGATACGACAAAGATCCAATTCTATTTGATTGGATTCATAATTTTTTTCGAAGCATTTTTTGTTTCGAGTTAACCGTTCTGCAAACCGTTTTCTGTATTGAAGAATGATTTCCTTGTAAACTCAAAGCATGTACATGGGAGAAAGGAAAACAAATTTAGATTTAAGTATCATAATTGATGATATCGTACATCTTTTTTTGCATAAGGGTACACGCTTTACTTCTAACATGCTCTAATGTCTTTTTCTTGATCATATTTTTGGGCCTTGTTTGACTCGAACTAACATCTTAGAGTCCGAGTTAAAAGATTAAGTTTTGGGTCGTTCAATGTATCCCAAAAATTGAGAAGGTGAGAAAAAATGTCAGCCGTTCCAAATTCTCCATCTTCGTTCTTAGCTGTCTCTGTACCAATTAAGGAAACGCGAAAAGTACAAACAATATTTTGAAGGTAATTTCACGCTCAGTTTAATCTGACTATTTTGCTCGAAAGTGAAATAGTTTTGGAGATGAAGGGAGACTGGTTAATCCGCACTCTAATAGGAGATCCAGGTCGTCTTAATTAATGAAAGTATGGATTAAACTAAGTAACCTACAAATTGAGCTAAAGTGCATAAACTACAGTGCACAGTAAAAATTGTATTTTGCATTGGAGAGAATGAAAGATAAAACCGCATGATAGAAAGTGGAGTGTATTATGTACATACATTATGTTACTAATAATATCAGATGAAAAACTACTTTGAACATGATGATACAGGCTCCTTCACTATCTACATCTGACGCTTATTGGTTGCAAGAAACTATACTGATCTTTTCTTGTCTTACTTTGGTGGTCATTTCTTGTACGATTAATTGACGGAGATTTCTCAAATGTTTCTAATATCCAGCTACAGCTTTATTGCTGTTGTCTTTGACTTATTTGCATTTTTTGTCGCTTATGTACATCCACATATATGTCAGATTAAGCAAAGTCCGAGTAAGTGTTTTCCTTTAAACTATATCCTGTACTCTATATTCTTAATACAGTCGAACTCGTTTATAACAAGCTCGGATATAACGAGAACTCGGATTTAACGAGGGAAACGAGAATATTTGGTTGGATCAATGCAAAGTCTATGGGACAGAATTCGTTTTTAACGAGCAAGACCCGGTTTTAACGAGCAATTTTTTCTGTCTTGCAGTCTTTTTTTCTCATCTTTCTAGTCAAATTCCTGTCTTATCTTCATCCCCCCCCCTGCGGTTCGATACTTTTGTATGAAAAATTCCACCAGCATTCCAGTGTCAACAGGGAAAGTTCACAAATCCGGTATAACAAGTGGGGCTGATTGTTTACAGAGAAATCATTAAATAAAGAAGAGTATTTAATTTAATTAATTGATGTAATTAAAGTAAGTATTAATTCAATTGTGAGTAAACTCAATTATTTGACCTCCCAAGCCCCGACCGTTGGCACGCCGGCCGTAAGGACCCGTTTATTACGAGCACTCGGATTTAACGAGCAACATATTAGGATCCCTTCGTGCTCGTTATAAGCGAGTTCGACTGTACTTAATCACGATTGCGAGTGTAACTATTTCCCCCAGATCTGGAAACTCTTTTACATGATCAAATCAGAGTTTTACGTTTCTAGCAGTATCAGTAAATCTGTACAAATATTGTCACGCTTTCTTTTCGAGGAAAAGCAATCGTTTCATTTTTTAATTATTTTTATTTATATATATTTTTTAAATTTATTTATTTACTTTTTTTTCCTTGTCAATGTCAAAAATAAAAATATATATATATAAATATATATATTAAAGTGTAGTCAATAAACAAAATATTCTTATTATCAAACAAGTAAATGAAATAAAACATAAACATGGCGAATTATAAATATTTTATTTTGTCGCGTTAAAGTACTACCTTAAACGTTGCAAGAGGAATGGGTGTGGAGGGAGGGAATCAAGTTTGGCCTCAGGCCAATGGCAAGCCCTTTCAACAAGAGAATATTAACGGACTCATGGAACTTATTAGTAGATCGATGCTTCTCAAAGCGCACTATAATTCATTAATCCCGTTCATTGAAGAAAAATACTGAATTATATTTTCATATTGTTTAGCAGCCTTATGCTTGAAAGCCTGCCGATTGAAGATTATAGAATTCTAGAACAGAGGCCGAACCATCAAATTTCCTGTGAGCGATAGAACTGGATGCGAGTAGTTTACAATTACCAAAGCTCAAGGTTGATTCTACCCAGTTAGATTCTTAATCACAGGACGGTATGTTTGAGCAACCACCACATGAAGAGATTTAAATGAAAATCGAGGCTAGAGCCACTCCCTGATGGAGTCGCATTCTTTTCTTTCCTTTTTTAAGGGTTCATGACCGATTTTTCTCCCTGAGTCCCGTCAACTGTTGGTCGCTAATTGAAACTTGTTTTCCTCAACAGACACTGATTGAACGAACACCGAAAAAATAAATAAATAAATAAAAAAGAAGAAAAAAGATTTCCGTCCAGAGAATCGCGAATTTTGTTTTTGTTGCTTGTTACCATACGCTTATAGAAGCTGTGCAACGTGAAACAAATACGTATACGTCGACTCTACGACCCTTTAGACAAATCTTCACCATGTATTGGCAAAAAGGCTTGCGGCGAGAAAGGACTTGCAACTAAAACAAGTTATCTAGGAGAGCTGTGGGAAAGACAGAAATTTCTCTTCCATAAAAGTTCCAATACCAATAATATTAATTAAATTGATGGAGTAGTTTTCCAAGAGTAAAAGAAAAAAAAAAGCATTCTTGCGGTTCAAGTTTCACTCGGGAAATTACTTTTCGACTGCTTTAATCATTTCATGCTGGATATGTTATGAGCACTGTATAATATTACTTTGTACATGTCGTTAAATCGTATGACGTTGACTTGTAAAAATTCGAAATACAGCCACGAAGCAGATGTTTTCTCAATTATATTTTGAAGAAAAATTCTACGTTTTTACTATGAGGTCCTTTTGATGGAAATGTTAATCAAGTTGAGTGTTTCAACGAATAATTCAACGACCAAACTATGATATGAGGACCACTAATAAGAATCGATTTTCTTAAAATCTCCCATGTGAATCCCGATACAACGACCACTTTTTAGAGGTATGTTCATTATAAACTAATCATCCCTACTTATGAGAGGCAAAACTGCTGTAGTTGATAATACTAATTTAATGTACTTTTTTTGGTATTTAAATCATTTAAAAAGTGTCAGTGTTCACAGTTCAATTTCTGAAATAATATACTAACGCCTCATATGTAATCGAAAAAAAGTTACTAATCTCTTCAAAAATCAAGTATTTCTACTGATATATACATTTTTACAGATCATTAAATTTCATTGTATTCTCTATTTGCTACAAATACGTCAAAGAAAAAAATACATTTTGATAACTTCACCGATGTGTGGGTTACGAAGATTTTTTTCTTTCCTTCTCTTCTTTTTATCTTTCTGTCCCTTTTTTTTTTTTGAGATTAAGATTCAGAATTAGATATTTGCAAGCTGAACAAAGAATAAAAAATCACTACATTCAAATTCTTACATCCACGTATGTCCCTTCTATTATACTTCTTTCGATCTAATGAGTAATAATTGGATATGAAAAAAGTTTTTGATTAGCTACAATCCAAACACTTATCAACACTGTTTAGCACTTCACTTACAGATTGCAAAATTACATAAACTAGTACACAGATAGTGACATTTAGAAACGTATTAAGCAAGCTAAGAACTTGTTAATGAATATTATATCTGTTGTCAAGAAAATTGAAAATATTTCAAGTTAAACTAAATTTTGAAAACCAAAAATAATACTCATGAAATATGAGGCTTTGAATGTTGTAAATTAAGAAAGTAGACTACAATGAATTGTATCGAGAAGAAATTGAGAAATACTTATTTAAATATAATTGAAAAAAAAATTGATGACGAAATGTAATATGGTAGAATAATGATAAATTCATTTTTAAAAAATAGATAAATATAAAAAAATTTTCTATGCTTGAATGCCTAAAAAATCATCAACCAAAAACATCTACATACTTACATGAAGAACAAAGAAATACTTTGCAGAAAATGTAGAATTGTAAAATGAGAAATTTATATTGGAACAAAATTATATTTGCATTTGTGTGTGTGAGCGAAATTATAAAACTTAATACTAATGCAAATAGATTTCACGGCATTAGAGTGAAGAGCGAATCGTTGAAAATGTATACATAAAAAAATGAAATTTAAAAAATACAATTGTATGGTATAAGCTTCTACTTTATTAAATAAAATTCAATTCAACACAACTTATAAATCATATTTTATTCTGGTTTTTGCTACTCTAGAATATTAACATTAAAAAAGGGGAAAGTGTTAAAAGTACTTTTTTTTTCCGGAAAACACCGCAAACTTCAATTTTCTACTTCAAAGCTTATGGACTTGTCGATAAGTTGAAAATCTACGCTTTGTGCACAATTCACTGCATAATTTTACATTGTTTATTTTTTACATTATTACTATTTGGATATTTTAATCATATTTGCTATGTTTTGCATTTTTATCTTGTTTTTAAAACTTTTTTATGATGTTGGCCTTCGTTGAAATACTTTCAATTTTTGTTTCGGGATTATTTGAAAAAAAAAAAAAAAAATCTTAAAAACGTGTGGACAATCATTTATTGTGAACAAAAAATATTTACTTGAATCCTGTATCGGTCTGATGCTCTCATTTGAAACAAAAAAAAATATTGAACCTATTAGATATAATAACGTAATTAATTAATCAATAAATATTCATTCCACTGATTTAATGTATTTTTGAGCAATAAACTTATTCGTAGAAATGCGTCATCTCAGGAAATGTTTTAATTATCAAAATATCATTTTGATATCAATTAAAAATATTTCTACACCTGTAATTGACGAAAATGAAAGTGAAGAAAAATTTACCATAACTTTTTTTTAATACAAACATTTAAAAAAGGGAAAAAGTTACGGACGTCATTTCAAAATTTTCCGGGGGGGGGGGGGGCAAAGGGGGCAGTGCATGCACAATGTAAAATTTATCAAAAAGTGGCAAAAACCACGCCCACTTATATGCCAATACATTGAATTCCCAAAGACAGAGGGGGGGGGCGATTGACCCCCCGCTGCCCCCCCTAAATAACGGGCCTGGAAAAAGTGCCTTTTGTTTGCCAGACCCAAATACAGAGTTTTATCTACGCTCCGTAATACACAAATACAGTAACATTGCACATATTAACATGATTTTTTATGCATTATCCTTATTGGTAATGCTTTTTATTAATTATACTTATATTGCTTCACTTGTATAACCAAATCTACATTCAGTGCGCAATATTGTATCGCGCTTAATAGGCAGCAGAATATCTACCCTGCGGTTGGGTAGTCCCCTAGAAATGTGTTAAATGAACTAGATATCGCGTCAAGAACCCTAAATATAGTCTGTGGTGTCAAAACGATGACGCGGTTTTTGGTTTGCTTCACTTATACCTTCACCTCAATGCTAGTGTATTTCAGCTATTTCGAATGAACTCAAACAAAACTGCCAAACAATGAGTGAAACATAATGCGAAAATGCAAAAAATCAAATTTTCTATTGCTCTAAAATATAAATTGCTCTAAAAGAAATAAATAAATAAATGAACTAGTAAAATGTTCCGTCAAATAAGTTAAAAAGCAATAGTTTACTTGTCATTAACCCGCAATTCTTTAAGTTCCCTCATAAGCAAAAACTATATTAAAAAATATATATATTACTTGAACCAAGGTCGGAGAATCGGCGACCATCTTGAGTAGGTAAAATAGAAGTATTTACATTTTTTTAATATTAAGCGGAGAAAATGAAAATCACTTTTCATAAAAGCAAATAAAACTAAAAGGAAACGTCGTACACACAAACAGGGATGAAAATCTTCCGCGGATCCGCTTTTTGTATTTTTTCTTTCTTTCCGCAATCAAAAAAATAATTTTGCATCAAGTTTAGAAAAAAATAAAAATACACTAATTATTGAAATGAAGCTTAAAATAAGTTGATTTAATGTAGTAGAAGTTGAAATTATTTCCAACTTCTAAATCAATTGAAAGGTTTTTAGGATGCAGCAGGATTGAAATCTCAAGGATGACCTGCAATTATCGGCGAACTATGTACTCTATTTTGGCATGCTGCCAAAAACATCAGTTTGATTTGTAGGAAGTAAAAATTAAGAAAGTTGAGCTAAAATTTTCGAGATCTTTGTCAAAAAATTGGGAAAATTATTTTGATCTTTAAAATTTATCAAAATAGCTATAGACTATGCAGTACTAATTAGAGAATTTGTTTTTTGAGATACACTTGTCTAATTCATCAAAAATTGCGCCCCCCCCCCTTTTATTCTACATTGTTGTGAATGACTTAAAAATAAATCATGAATGAGCAATTAAGAGCTTTTAAAAATATTTACTTTCGATTTCAGGGCGCAAATTAAGAAAAAATCTTGCATGACTAATTTCGCAGAATATGAAAAAAAAATCTATCCGAATTTTAAGTCGCGCAATTTTTCCTCTTTTTTGACTTTGAGCTGTTTTCATCCCTGCACAAAGTACACGCATATATGAAAGATATCGTTTAAAAACACCAAGTTTTTCAAATTTCAGTTGTGACTTTCATAAGTTTCTTCAATTATAGTAATTGTGATTATGGAAATCTTTTTATTTTTATTTTATTGGATTTGAAAAAAAAAATGCTATTTACAGTAAATTTTTGGAATGTATATTTAAAAATACCAAAAAAAAAAAAAAAAAAACATAACCTTTAAGACTCTGCTCACGAGGCCTTTTGTCCATCAGCTAAATTAGTGTGGCATTTCTGCGAAAAAAGTTCGCCCTCCCTGACGTATCACATTACTGGTTTGAGGAATTGCTTATTTTTTTTAAGATGCGAACACTCCTTTACATTTTTGGCAGATTGAATTTTATTTTGGAAAGTTGAAATTCTTTCTGAAGGAGTGTTAGTACGAAAACCGTGATGACCACAAGCATGATCAATAAATTAATGAAAATTCACTTTCTACGGATGAAACAAAGCATGGTAGGGAACGAAGAGCTGTTTACTATTTTGATTTTTGACTTACAGAACTTTGATGTTTAGTTGATATTTAGTTTAAAAAATAACAAAAAACTCAAAGAAAATATTTTTGACTATGTTATGCGACATTTTTTCGATTTTCAACGCATGAAATACGCTTGTGGAGAAATTAAAAAACATTTTTAATCAGAACATTGTCCTTTCTGTGGCAGCGCATATAATAAAACTGGAAGTACCGAAACACACTTACACACAAAAAACATGCCAATCAGAAATCCAAATGTAAATACAATGAAGAAAACCAGAGTAATTTCAATCACTTATTAACATTTTGCCGTTATGAAATTGCTTGTTATAAACCAACCACTCTCTGATATTAGATTCTATCCACGTGTTAAAAAATGAGGGAGGGTACAAAACTATTGTTAAGATATAGCCCATCTTTACGTGCAACAAGCCGCAAAATAATCAAACCGACGTAATTAATGACGGGAAAAGAACGATTTCTTTTTTTCGTGCCTTAGTCACACATATGGGTGACGATAGAATCGAAGAAGAAATTTCAAGGCCACATTTTATGAGGTTATTACTCTAAGCGACCCCAATCCATCCAATAACAAACTCATATGATGCCAGCACAGGTAAGGAGGGGAAGAGGATATAAATTATCGGACATGTTTCTGGTTATTCTGACACCAGCAGCTTTGGCAGAATCCATTGAAGATTCTTTATGTTGACTCTCTTATTTAACTTGTTTTGTCTCCCAAATTAGATGGTTGTTCTATTTATAAAAGCGGGTGAACCCATTACAAAGTGATTATCAAGGCAGTCAATACTTTTTTTTTCCTCACTGAGGAAAAAATGAATGAACCGGTATGATAAAATGAAGTAACATTTTGAGAGTGGAAATTGATAAATTGTTTTAACAATGAAAGCAGGAAAAGTAAAGAATCGAAACTTTTAGTTATGCTAAATGAGTGGAATAAAAAGTAGACGGAAAGGAGCAAAGATGATTTTTGTTTTCAAACAACTAAAGAGTACTCCTGAATACATCTAAATACCTTTGTCCATTTTACTATTGTTGAATGCTTTTGAAGGCATTTGTCCATTTTAATGTTCACGTGGCAGTTTTAAAACAATGAGCTATGGAGAAATGGGCTTCACATGTATACCACATAGCCTATTCTGGCCTATCATGTAATCAACAGCACATGAATGCTAGTTGTAAGACGAAATGCATGAGTATTGAAATATAGCTAAGCTTAAGAATGTATTTTTGATGGTCAACAACAAATATTTGCTTTCTTCTTTCCTTTTTGTAAACATTTATTTCTTTTTTCCTTTGTTTTCGGATGCCAAGTGAGACATCTCTGGAAAAATATGCTGTGTCTAAGCATATCGAATACGTCTGCAATTTCAGAAACTACGTAGCAACTTTCAATGTTTTTTTAAGTTCAAATACATGCGCCCGCTTTAAATCTAACATAATCTATTTGCCGCAATAATTTTACATTTTAATATCATACGTCAGTATCTTTGAAAGCCTTATAACTGAAAGAAAAAATTCCACTCTAAATTTTTGCAACAAGTTAGACTGCATGAACTATGTAGCTCCATATTAGTTAAAAATTATATTCGTGAAAAGTTTACTTTCAAGTTGAGTATTTAACTCAAAGTGCTATAGTATTGCACTAATGCTGCAAATAAATTACTGTTTTTTTTTCTTTCTTTTTTTTTCAAATTAATTTTTAGCTGTAGATTGCGCAATAATATATTATTTCTATGAAAATGTAGTTCCAACTTGTTGTCTCTTCTTACATAATAACATTTTGTGTCTCAATCATGTTTCCATATTTTTTGAAGTACGTTTGAAACGTATGCAAATCATGATAAATGCTGTGATCAGTAATAAGAGTTTTGCCTACAAAACTTAAAAACACCCATTCTATCAGCATTGGCATTCTCGGGTAGTTCTCGGGTAGTTTTACGGAAGGGGTAAACGCATGGCGGTAGTTACCCCTCCCAAGATTTTAAAGTTTTTATTATTATAATTATTATTATATTATTATTATTATTTTCAATAAGCATGAAAAAAAGTGTTATGCATCTTAAAAATATGGCCAAAATAAAAAAAAGCAAAAATAAGTGAACAATAAATATATCATTTCAATACATACCCTAGCAGCATCATCTCATCGGCCGATGATCGGCCATTCATCGAAACCCGATGAAATTCTCATCTGCCGATGATCCAATATCGACCAATCCATCGGCCGAGCAGAATCCGAGCAGCAAAATCCGATGAGAATACGATGAGATTTGGAGCAATTTACGAGCAGAACAGTCCCGTGCCGAGGAATTTCATCGGGAAACTTGATCGGAAGTATATCGTTTTCCGATGGAATATAGCTCATCTTATTTTCATCGGGAAAGTTGATCGGAAGCATATCGATTTCCGATGAAAAATAGCTCATCGAAAACCGTGCTCGGATACTGATCGGAACGATGTCATCGTGCGTTACAGGATCAGTTTACGAGGAGTTTGTTGATCGGCCGAGCAAAATCCGATGAGTTGATGCTACTTGGGTATTTATAAATAGACATTTTAGTGATTAGGTTACTTCATTCTCCTGTTTCGTTTTTGAGTCAAAAAAAATTAACATTTAGAGCTTACGGGATAGTTTTAATCTTTATAAGTTATGGAATGAATCGTCTTGAACAAACTTTAGCTGGGAAATCTTTGTACATTAAAAATATATTAAAAAAACGAATATTTTTGATATGGTTACTTTAATGTTTTTCTAAATTCAAAATGGCTGATGATTAGGGCGTGTGGGAAGAATGCAACCCCAGCCTTTTGAAAATATGAGTGAAATAAATTAGTTTTTGCGCATAAAATTTCTAACATTATCGCATTACCACTCACAAACATCCGCTTCAGAACAGCCCTTCTGCCTTGCCCACAGAAAACAAATATCATAGCCTTGAGATTTTTTTTTTTCAAATCGAAGAGTCTTTTTGCCCTCTTTTAACTACAAAATCTTTTACCCTACAATTTTCTTCAGCGTTTCCCGCAATCCATTAAACAGTGACAAAAAATTAGAAAGTGCAGATATGCCTCAGCAGTTGTACCGCGGAAACGAAATTAAATTAATTTTTCTTCAAAATCTCTCCCAAGATGCCAAGAAATGATAAGAAAACGAATAGCTAGAGCTGGTCGTGGCTAGGAAAGAAAAAAAAAATCATACTTCATACATAAGTGCGTAATAGTTGACCACCTTTCTTATTATTTTGCCGCTTACGCAAAAACTCATAATTTTCTCCTCTGAAGGAGGGAAAAAAATAGGAATTTAGTGCTAACAGCAACCTCCAGGGCGCCTTGTTGTTGCATACTTTCCACCATTCCCAGTAGAAGCAAAAGAAACTTGCATGAGCCGCTCGTAAATGGCTATCACGAAATTAATGCGCGACCTTGCGCTATGCGCAGTTGTGATGAGCTTCCTACTGGACAAAAGGCAAGAAACTTGTTTCCAGCTAATTCTGGGAAGCTAGCGGATTTGGCATCATCCTACGGCAGATTAATGTAGTTCTGCTAAACATCATGGTCATATTTTTCAAATGAGGTCACAAGAGGTGTGGTGCCGACTGGCTGTTGTTCCAAAAGGATTGAGACCATTTGTAGCAAGCGCATTAAATGATCCCCCCCCCCCCACACACACACCGATTTAATCTCCTTCATCCTATTTGAAATCAGATTGATGATGAGTATGAGCTGCCTGCGTAAAAAGCAATTTAAAGAATGTGCCAATATCAATGATCTTGCTTACAATGTTTGCCTAGTAAGTGTTTCAAGAGAAAATATTATGCAAAATGGACGTCCAATTCGCTGACACCAAGCTGTTGATGCAGTAGAACACATTTCTGCACAATATTTCTTATGTTACTTCACCAAACTCAACTGTATACTATAAAGATATAATTAAAGCGGTTCTTCAAATAAGAGAAATTCAATATTATACAAAATGCACATCTAATTCACTGTCACCTATTTTTCTGTTGCTTTATTAAAACTTGGTATTTGAGCAATATTTATACATCATAACATTGATTATATCTACTATAAGTGCAGTGCAACCAAAATGCTCTGTTGACGTTCGCTACGAACCAAATAGCCAACTCCAGAAAAAAAATGAGGAAATTGGAACATTTGTCGTGTTTCAAAATTGTTTAACATAATAGCCAAAACACAGTCTGCTTGGCAAGCGTTGCGAAAAACAGTTTTGCGGAAATTTCAAATCAAATGCTTTATTCCTTAAGGAAAACAATCTAGCAAATAAGACTAGGAGCTCCATTAAAGTGAAAAATCATTCCCCAATTATGAAATTAAGCCATTAAATAAATGTATCGAGTTATTTAATAACAATAAAACAACATTCAATGAAATGCAAAGATAAAGCATGGAGATCAACAATGGAAACAGCTATCTCAGCAAATCTGAAATTTTTTTGAAAATTTCGCACGTTCCACATTATGATAATTCACTCAGAAATTTCGTTTTCAGCCTCGAACCTGATGATTTTATTTTCATTTACGTTTAACTTCAAGTCCTGAGTCAGATGTTTCCGTATGTGCATGAAATAATATGTGAACAATAACTAAAGTTCATCCAATATTAAGAAAGAATTCATTTACGTCTAAGTCATTTTGAACAGATTGTAAAACAATATTTTTATATGTATTAATATACTTAGATAAATTGAGCAAAATGCCTTTCTTCGGAATGTATTACATGATACTCGGGTCCAAAAATTGGAGCACCCTGGCTTATTTTTAACATTACGTTAGCTATGGTTGAATTTTTGTTATTCAGTTACCTTGAAGTCTCAAGTGTAATAAACATCGATGGAACACCATCTTCATCGTAACACAGATGGATTTTTCGTCGTCGTTTCGGGAATTCGGAGAAGTTTTGACTAAAACCGATATGAGAACTTGGCGCAGACATGGATACCAGTTGAATATATAGTTCAGTGAAGTATAAGGATCTCCTTGGTTCTATAGTATTTTAAGCGAACATCGTAATAACCAATTTTTAGCACAGCTTTCGCTCATTAACGTTTTTTTTTTTTTTTTTTTTTTGTTTGCAAATATGTTCCTCAAAAATTCTTGAAAATTCATGCGTTTTCATGAATTAAAAAAAAATTTTTTCACCAATAATGACTGTAGTGATATTAATTTACTTTCACATTTATAGTTGTCTTAGTAGTGAAACAACCTGGAATTCAAATGTGCAAAATGTTAATGGACCACCCGCCAAAAGTGGACGTTAGGTGATCAATACTGGTGATTTTGTGACTCACACTTAAATCTGGGTTTAGCTATGAAATAACCCTTACGAGATAAATAAACAGGAAAAGTTGCTGAATAGAAAATTTGACTTTTCTTTTTCGTGTGATAGACCTGTCACTTGTTAACCTTCTTGACGGCAGAACTACGCCCACTCGATATCAAACTCCATGGGCAAGCTCGAGTACATTGAGGCTTGCCGCCAAGATTGTTAAATTTCATAAAATAAGTTCGGTAATGTTTGAACCATTTTTCCAATCAAAAAGTTGTGAATCTAATCTTCGTAGAAAAGTATCGGTTTACCTACAAAGTGTGTCAATTCTCTTTTGATTATCATATAAAATAGTAATTACCAATGCAATTATGTTTGCAGATGATAGTCCAGGTTCTAAAAGAAAAAGTGATACAAGTATTGTTTACAGGTCTTGATACGTTAAGTCTTTAAGTTTTCCGAATGATAACTGTTCAACTAATGGTCGAATAATGGTTATCCAACTAATGGTCAGTAAATGGTTATTCAACTAATGGTCAGAAAAGTAATCCTAATAGTCGAAAGAAGGGTTATGTTCATAATCTTACCAATCACGTCGAGAAACGTTTTTATTACCGCTTTCATTAGTTTTCGCTTCATATAATTTGCTAATTTTGCTTCAAATGCTTTGAAAAAGAAACTGAAAATGTATATCTTATTCCTACATACGTTTTTTTAGTATTTTGGGAATGTAAATTATTCGCAATAAACAAAACATACAACATATGATTTCAAATTAAGACAATAGAACCACACTAAATGCAAAATCATGCAACATTGTAAGTATTTTAAAATAGTTAAACGATGAACTGTATTTACCTAACTCACATTAAGAAGCAAAATGATTTTTATTCCAAGCTTATGTTTCACAAGATATTTGCAACGTTAATAGTTCCAAAGTCATTGTTTCAAGCTGAAATTAATTTAAAAACAATTTTAAAAAATAGTAATTAAATGATTAAATGACTTATATAATTTGTGAAGACTTATCGTTGCATGCCGTTTTCACGATTAGCCATTTAATGTCTTTTAAATTTAAAATGTCTCACATTTAATGATAAAAGTTTACAAGAAAGAATCTGCTTTATAAGATGAAAGTATGGGGGAAAAAACTATTATACGGGTATGAGAAAGAAATTACCTAACAGCCCATGCAGTAAAAATTGAAGGTCTTGGAGAATGAAAGAGCTATGTTACATTTTGAAAAATGAACTCTCTGGACAGTGGTAAGTAATGGATACAGTTAAGCAAATAAAACTTGGTGCATCAAAAAGTAGATGTCATTAGACCATTTTCATACGCACACTTACGACAAAACCAGAAAACAAAAAAGCTGTAACAACTGCAACAATAAAACTTTGAACTTTAATAACTCGCAATTTCTGTTTTGTCTCATAACCCCTTTATCTCCCAAGCCTTTCAATTAAGAATAGTTTCTTACGTGTAGAAGCAAAATAAGTAAAAGAATCCCTTCTCTCGTTTGTTCGTAAAAGGACGCACCGAAAAAAGCTATGGAAAATCTCCGTCGAATGAATTCTAATATCCTTTCAGCTTCTAGCCAATTCAAGAGCTTTGAAAATGAAATGCAGAAGAAGTTATAAAAACGCATCTCTTAACAAACAATTTCATTCTCATACTGTTATGATCAAACCAGTTTTCGAAAAGTCATTTGCCGATTCTGATATAATGGTCCAAAAACGCACTCTAGGGCAGATACATTTGCAAAGCCTTAGATACGGCTTAAAATTTCTTTGCGAATGTATTTTAAAGTTTTTTTAAATATATTTTTCAAATTGAGTTTAGATTACTTTAGTATACAAAACAATTGTAAGAAATATGTCTCCGGCTTACTCTTGAAAGGGTATAAGGACACCAGGAAGAGTTTTCGTAGAAAATTGAACGATTTTCCGAATCTTTCGAGCAACTAAACAAGTCAAGAGCAAAATGCATAATGAATCATGAAAACGCAACTTTCAGAAAATCATTTCATTCTAGTACTGTTACGATGAAACCCGTTTTCAAGAAGTCATTAGCCGGATCTGGCATGATTCTCCAAAAACAGCACAAAAAGCAGATAGTCGAGCATTTCTAAACTCTTATATACTGCTTAAAATTGTTTTGCGAACATATTTTAAAATTTATTGAATTTTTATCAAAAAGTTGAATCTGAATTACCTTTGTACACGCACTGCAAAAAATGAACTTTTTTTTTTTTTGCAGTATAATACTGGCAGCCGAGGTTTCAGTTTAAAACTAAAACTCACAGTAATGAACTGTAAAACTAGGAATTTTACAGTTTCTTACTGTAAAGTTAGCATTTTACAGTTCATTACCGTAAAATTTAGCTGTATTTTCTGTAAAACAACAGTAAAATACTGGCAGCAGAGGTTCCAATTAAAAACTAAAATGCACGGTAATAAACTGTAAAATTAGCAATTTTACAGTTTATTACTGCAAAATGAGCAATTTTACAGTTTACTACTGTAAAAGTAGCAATTTTACAGTTTATTACTGTAAATTTAGCAATTTTTAGTTTATTACCCTAAAATTAGCTGTATTATACTGTAAAAAAAACATTCATTTTTTTTCAGTGCAAACAAAACAATTTATAAAATTATATCTCGTGCATAGTCTTGAAAGAGTAAAAAACATCAGGAAAATTCTTCGTAGAAACTTGATTTCCCAAATCCTTTGATCAACTAAACAAATCAAGAGCAACGAAAGTAAAATGCAGAATGAGTCATGAAAACGCATCTTTCATAAAATCATTTCATTCTAATACTGTTACGATCAAACCCGTTTTCGTAAAGTCATTAGCCGACTCTGGCATAATGATCCAAAAACGCACTAAAACGCAGATATATTGCTCAACTCTTCAGATGCGGCGTAAAATTTATTTGTCGTCAGGCATCTTAAGTAAGGCCTTGGGATTTTGATTCCAACCTTGTTGGCGTGGTCAACTAATTAGGCTGTCCGTGTTTCCGGCCAGTGGAAGAAACCTGGCGCCTGCACGGGAAGTGTATTCTGTGTCCACAATTTTCTCATTAGTAGGTGACATTATATTCTAGGTCACTGGAAATCTGATCAAAATAGCAAGATCAAGTTACCTGACGTAATCTGTATATTTGGATGATTTTATCGTGTTAACTTCTTTAACGCAGGTAGGAAGCAAGCCGCAGAGTTTTCTTTACGGTGAATAGGTTCATATGACTTGTTCTGCTATAAATTTAGATTTTCATTTTACCTTTTCTGCGAACATGTGATGTTTTGTGATGATTCAGCTATTGGAAGAATTGACTAAACACAATTCCATTTACCCTTTTTTTTCTAGTCGCATTGAAATTTTAAAAATGCTTTGTTTTTAAAAAAACTGTCTTAAAATGTGAATTTACCGTAAATATTAAAAATTTTGATGCAATGTTTGTAGTTGTTTTACGATTGTTGACTTAATTCAGACATGAAGATAACCGTATATAGCTTTAAAGATAACTAGATTTTAAAATGACTTTCTTTACAATAAATTTTTATTTTCGCTTTATTTCTTTTAGTATGATGTTTTGTAGCTGATTCAACCTATGAAGGAATTACGACGTATTTAAAATGAAATTTGCATTAAATAGAAATACTTGATTTTAGATTTTGATAAATACTTTCTTAACTAAAAAACGGCAATTTATTTATTTTAAATATAGTAACCGTTGAATTCAAGAAAAATAGCACACTGCTGATATTATTATTTTTGTGTATTTCAGTCTGAACATTAATAGACGGGGACCCCAGGGGGATATATTTTTAATGCCTCTATAATCGCATTTAATGCATTGAAAATCGAAAATGCGCCTCAACATTATTTTTCAAACTTTGTATCTAAAAAATAGGAAAAGAAAAATAGCGTTGTACGGAAAATGGGCAATAAAAACAATTTTAACTTTTTCAGTGCTACATTTGAATGATGTTTACATTTTTTAATTCATAATGTCAAACAATATAAGAGTTAAAAAATAAAAATAACCAACTTCCTCTACCCTCCATTTCATGTTTAGAAAGTTTTTTCATGTAATCTTTTACTAATATGGTCTGATCAATTTTCGTACATTTCACTTCGCTAAAAATGTCAAGGAGTTTTTCTCACCTTGACAAAAGTTCAAACAATATTTCTGATACCTGGGTATTCAATGTTTTGAATTATAACTCCAAAGTATTTATCCATTAACATTCCTTAAATATTTTTGCTTACGTATTGTTGCGCATGTGAGTTTAATCCATATTGAATTATTTTAATACATTACTTCATAAACCTGTCTGCAGAACATTTTAAGCATTTAACTATCTTTTATTGGCTTATTTATTAAGTGTTAGTTCGCGTACTATTTCTTAATTGAGTATCAGTTATTAAATTTACAAATGCTCTTCCTTCAACTCACGTTAAGGCTACAATAGAGTCTTAAAATGCGAAAAATTGACCAAAATTTTGATTTTTCAGTTTTTTCTTAAAATTAATCTCTGAATTGTGCGTAATTCATAGCAAAAAAAAAATCAATTCGTACTATTTTTACCGAAGTTATAAGCTATTCTTTCAGTATTCTGTCAGTACATTTGTTACCAAATGTTTCATTTAAATGCATATCTCAGAATCGAAAATTTTGCGTATCTTCCAAATGCTCCCTGCAGTTTCAATATATGTTTAATCACTGAGTTTTTTCAGCTTGATCAAAATATACAAATAAAAAAAAAAGTTGGGTAGTAAATTTTCAGTATTCTCATTTTTTTTTTTTTTTTAAATTAGCTTTAAATACAAATTTTATTGACGTTTTTCAGAAAAATTGGAAATTTTAACAAGAACTCAGTTTTTGACACATTTTTCCCTAAATATTGTGGTTAATTTAATTTTGCTCCCCAACTTTTCTTTAAATATGAAATAGGCATCTAGAAAAATTGAAAGAATCAAGTTTTTAAAAAAATTGGTCTGCATGGAGTGGTTTTTGCGGTTCAAATATTTAAGATTGAAAAATACAGTATTCTCTGTATTTCAAAAACTATTCAGAAATTTACAACAAAACTTTATATTACTTCCCCTCATAAGGGTCTAAAACTCATAAAAAAAATTCAGAACTGTATCTTCAAAATTGAAAAAAATGATTTTCATACTCCATTGTAGCCTTAATCAAGTTATAATCAGTTTTTTGAGTCTTACATTATAAACCTGAAAGCTAATACTTTGATGGCGAATAACTGCTATTGCTTTCTAATGAAACCTCCTTCCAAAGAGTCCTTCCAAAAAACCAATTGAATCCAACAGGGTATTTAGTGATTTTAAATATAGCTCCTAAGTATTTGTCCATTCGGAGCCCTTAAAAGTACTTACTCGCACAAAGTGTTGTGCATATGAATTTTATCCATATTGAGTTTTGTTTAGTACATTACTTCTAAAACCTGTTTGTAGAATATTTTTAACCATTACACATTCAGGCACCGAAATCGAATTTGAAATTCCTAAGTAATATCCCAAGGCTAAATGCTGATCTCATCTTCCATATAATACTCCTTTATTGACTTGTTTATTAGGCGTAAGTTCGTGTACTATACCTTAATTTAGTATTAGTGATTGAGTTTACAAATGCTCATCCATCAACCCATCTTAGTAAAGTTATCATCAGTTGATTGGATCTTACATTATAAACCTGAAAGCTAATACTTTATGATGGCGAATCACTGCTGTTGCTTTCTAATGAAACCCCCTTCCAAAGATTTTCAGCAGATAGAAGCCATCAGTCAAAACTCCTTGTCTTCTGAAAGAGTTGCTGGCTTCAAGTTCACTCAACTCGTCTCTCATAGTGTATAATAAATGAAGTTTCACCCTTAACTGGTCAGTGGTAATCATGATTAGCAACGTAATGCTAAGAGAACAAATTAAAGGATTTTTGGGACGAATTGTATCACTGAATTTATCTTGATAGTGCGTTTTGATCATTTTTTACTCGCCAGCATTTTTATTTTTACCATTCTAGAAGCTTTGAAAGAGATTTATTTTTACTCTCCTATGATTTCCGAGTTAGAAATTGCATGAAAACGAAAGTAAAATTCATTAAAATGAATAGTATTCCTCAAAATTGAACATAAATAATTGCTTTTTTTTATTTAGTTTTCCCGAGCAATGCCATTTTGCTTATGCTTTTGTATTTAATGCATGACAATATAAAAGTAAACAGCTTACACATTATGTAAAATAATATGGAGCAGAACAAGTTTTTAAGGCTGAAGCTCCTTCAGTACACATAATTTCATCCTAGGCAAAGAAAAAAATGAATAATATTTTTTCCCTTGCACGTGCTTCACTTATTTATTTATTTGTCATTACTATTATATTAGTTTTTCGAAGAAGATATGTTGCAATTCATTTTTAGACATCTTTCGTGCCAGATATAAGATTCAACTTGTCAAACTCCTATAAGCTAGTAAAAAAGGCTTAAATAGTCGATCAAGTCGATAACTCGGCAAAAGTTCACTGCACCACATTTTCACCACATGCTGTTCATTTCAGGTAATTCAAACGGATAGTTTGAAAACTAACAGAACACATAATAGCATTTCTTATCTCAAATAAAAAGAATGATTCACTGTAGATTGAAGAAAAACTACCTCGCAGGACAGAAATTAGCCATAAACATTGTCCGCACGTATTTGCTAGCTGTGAGGACGTGAATATAGAACTGTTGGACAAAAATAGCTGTTCCGATCGCAAAAATAGATCCCAAATAGAATTATGCAAGGAGAAATACTTTTGTAAGTCTTGATTTTATTTATTTATTTATTTATTTTTTTGAGGCATTAAATCCAGAAAATACTGAACTAATAAGAAAAGTAGAGAATATATAAAAGTTGATTAAACAGTCAAATTCTTCTAAATCTGGGAAGATTTGTTGAATATTAGGGCCGATACATAACTTTACCTGAAATAATAGTCATTTCCAAAATTTTTTTTCGTTAATGTACAATTAAATCAGTCGTTTAAGTTCAAAAATAACTTAGCAATGACTTTGACTTTTATTTATTTGTATTATTTTTACTTTTTTTGTTGAAGTTTCGCTAAAGAACAAGTTTTGATACTTTATAGATTATAGGTCTGTCTGTAAGTTTTTGTTCACCAGTTTTTTAATGATTAGTTTAAGTATTTTGAATGTTTCGGACATTCGGTTTGACTATTTTTATCATACAGTTACAGTTCACGGGCTGAAGAAATGTTCTCCTAAAATATTTAATGTAAGAATGTAAGAACCAGCTCAATCCGATTTTTAACATTTTACAGGATAAACAAGGAAAAAAAACTTTCATACTCTGCCCACTCATTTTATGTGTAAGAGAGTAAAGTTTTTCTCTTTTTTTTTTTTTTTTGACAATAGTTGCAATCACATTTAAGTTTTGCATCTTTTCTTTACTAAGAAATGAGTTGCGCAGAATTGCCCGGTTGGATAAAGTAATTCAATGCAAAACAAGTTTTCAGTCAATATTTTCTAAATTTATTTCGATGAACGGAATTTTTCAGACGCTTTTTATAGCAAATTTTAGATGTTCATTGTTTCACATGTTTAAAAAATCACATGTGTGTGCGTGTGTGAGTAACAGATATATCCTGGGGTGTCGTGAGATAGTTAAAATTATGCAAAAGATGACTAGGATAGGGAAAGTTTGGGATGGTTAACCATTTCAGGATAATGCGACGTATATGCCCTCTAAGCTCAAAATACATTTTATAAGTTATAATACGCACCAAATAACTTGTAAGTAATATTTCCCCACGTTAATAAGACACTAGGTTCTTAACATTAGCAAAAAAAAAAGTCACTTTTAAAAGATATATTATTTATTTTATTTTGTTATTGTTATAATTATTATTAATATTTGAACATCATTCTACCACAAAACTAAGGGTCTTCATTCAAAGGGTAAGCAATATACAATAATATTTTTCCTTTCCATTTTTTTTTCACCTTTTTTATTCTTTGTCCTTTTTAAAGACCGTAAAGAATATTTTCCTCAAAGGGATTAAGAAAAATTTTGACCCGAAAAATTATTCAAAAAACCTCTCATCGTTGGGCTCAGTTCACGGTTAAAGCGAACCACTTAAATCACCAAGATGATTAATCAAGCCTAGTAAAATTCAACAAAAATGAAAGAAAAACTATCGACAGTTCTTCCTCAATTTCGGCCACTACTTCTTTGTTCAATTACACTTAACTACAAATTATTTAATATAAGATAAACAGGCTTCTTCTCCCCCAATCTCCTCAAACGTGCTTTTAAAAGTTTTATCACCGTGAAACTATCTGTCAGGTTAATTGATAAATGGTATGCACTTCCTGCCAAATAACTTCCTTGATATACGCTGTTCAAAAGAAAAAATCCATGAAGAACCTTGGCTGCCTGAATTTTGGAAATGTTTTCCAGACAACTGTAAATTTACTTTTTGTCAAATCAATTGTTGGAATTTGAGACGCTTTTCCGTTTTTATATTAACGATCTGGTTACACTTTGACCTGCGTAGTTGTATTTTTCCCTGTGATTAAAGTACGTCAAGTACTATATAGCCCGGTCAAAATAGACGAAAAAAACGCGAAAGTTCGGAAAAATTCGCATAGAGCTGAAAATTGGTACAGACCTTAAGGACATCATTATAAGTGAAATCTCAAAAGTCCTGATGAATCACGGAGGAGCTAAAAATTTTATTCAAGGTCAAAGGTCAAAAAATCGATTTTTCATATATATCTCTTAAACGGTAATTGGAAACGACAAAATAGGGGTTACAAAGTTTGAAAAGTATACAATTGTGTACAAACAAGTGGGGATTCCGAATATGGGTCATGGGGGTCAGATCCTCCCCCCTAAATCCCCTCTAATAGCTAAAAACGGCATTTGGGAAGATAAATTTCGAAAAAATCCCTTCAGACCCCTTATTTTTACTCGAATTTGGTACTTTGACAATGCAATTAACATAAGTGTTGCTAAAGACATCATTGTAAGTGAAGTGTCAAAAGTCCCCATCGATCCCGGTGGAGCTAAAAATTTTATTCAAGGTCAAATGTCAAAATCGATTTTTCCCTAATATCTCTTAAACGGTAAGTGTTATTATAAAAATAGGGGTGACAAAGTTTGAAAATTATACAATTATGCACAAACAAATGGGTATTCAGTGGGTGGGTCGTGGAGTCACCCCCCCCCCCCAAAGGGATAAAATAAAGCCTAGAACTGCAGTTCGGTGACTCAAATTTCGAAAAAATCACCCAATCTCCCCCTTATTAGTGTCCACGTATTTCACTTTGACGATGAAATTAACATGCAATAATTAAGGATATCATTGTATAAACGAAATGTCAAAAGTTTCCAATGGATCCCAGTGAAGCTAAACGTTTTATTCAAGGTTAAAGCTCAAAAATAAAGTTTTCACAAATATCTCTTGAATGGTAAGTGTCTTAAAAATGGAGGATGCAAAAGTTTGTAAAGTATACAATTGTGTACAAACAAGCGTGGATTTAGACGCTGATAAACCCTTGGTATAAAAAAAATTATCTAAATGTGCCCCTCCCCCCTTCCACCACCTCCCCATACAAAATAACATTCGAGAGACATCGCAGTTTTCAAGTGACCTCGAGAAACACTTTCCCCAACTTGACCGCTACACCTATCCCCTCCTATGATTCATCCCCCCTCTATGAGAGGGTCAAGTTACATTCGGGGGTGAGTGGAGGCGTTTTCCTTCAACAATATTAAATTGAAACGTGTTGATAAAGTTCTTTTAACCGTCAGTAGCTCTAAAAAATTCACGATGAAAAGGTACCAATAGATCCTGTCTTACTGTTTCAACGAATGTGTATTTTTAAGTATTTGGACGATGAGCTTGAAACATTTTTCAAGTATGAATTGGCTCCTTATCCATTATCACTCTTCGATGCAAATGGAATGCGTGAAACACAAAAATCAGCCATTTATGATTGCTTTCAATGAGTACATGTTGAAATCGATAAAGAAGATACTACTTACTTACATCATCGATGGTGGATACCTTTTACATCGCGTTGTATGGGATCGAGATGAAAAATTCGATGCAATTTTTGAGAAGTACGATGGATATTCTGATCATACTAAGAATATCAAAGTTTCAGAGCAACGACGTCGGATAAGTAAAATATCTCCATCTTTTGATGTTCTTTTTAACAGATTTATGACTTCTCCAACAAACCAGGAGCAATTTCTTGCCAACACACATAACAAGTCTCGGTTTATTTCAATGATTTCAGAAAAATTAATAGCTACTCATATTTCTGTGAAGTAAGCCAATAATGACTCTGATGTTCTAATAATTGAAACAGCTTTAGAAAATTTCAACGCAAATATCACTATTATTGTTGCTGAAGATGTCGATTTGCTAATAATACTGACTGCAAGAGCTCCTATTGACAGAATTATTTACTTTTTAAACCTAGTACAACTGGAAAAGAAGCAAAACTGTACTAATCACAAAGTTTAACTTCATATCCAAAGTGTCAAGATCATATCTTATTTTTACATGCAGTAACTGAATGTGATACTACGTCAGCGTTTTACAAGCGAGGCAAAACGAAAATATTTAAATTACTTGAAAAAAATCAGGATTTAATTCATTGCCCTGAAGTTTACAAAAATATCAGCTGTTCTCCCGATATCATTCTCACAAATGGAATTCGCTTTATTCTTGCTATGTATGGAGTTCCAAAAATGTCGATTCCCTTGACAAGTACAGGTATTCTTGTTTTATGAAAAATACACGTAACAATAAACCTGTTCAATTATCCTGCTTTCCTCCAACATCTGCTGCTGCATATCAACATTTATATCGTGTGTATTACCAAGTACAAATATAGCTAGGCAACGAGCTAGACCCTGAAAACTGGGGATGGATCCTTGAAAGATAATGTTTTGGAGCCAATTCAGACTCTACTGACACCCGCTCCAGAAAAACTTCTCCATACTATTTTTTGCAATTGCAAGAAGGGATGCAGTCATAATTATGGCTGCAGAAGAGTCGGATTGTTTTGCTCAAAAATTTTCAGTAATTGCCTAGGCCAGTCGTGCTCCAATGTGGAATCAAATGCAATCAATGCTGATGACGATGATATTGGTGAAGAAGATGTAAGTGATCCCACTTTTTCATTCGAGCCATCTTTAGAAGTTTAAGATCAAGAAGAGGAAGAAGAAATAAAAGATCATATTACTATTCAAGAGCTGGAAGGAAATTTAAAACGCATTTAAAAAAAAAATAATAAATAGTAAACTGTATGATAATCAAGAGTTCGAAGTATCATCAAAACATATGTTTAAAAGAAATAGAAATATGTTTGATAATATTTGTGTCCTTCATTCTGTCGTCATTCTTCACCTCATATAGGACTCCTACTTTAAATAGCGATATTTTGGTTTCAAAATACCACAAAAGTCTTTTTTTCTTATTTATGTCTTTTTGGTCATGTGAAGCATATAGGAGACTTTTAAATGAGTGCAAGAATCATCTTTAAATGGCTGCATGGATTCCAAAATCTTACTGTCAACTAATTGGTGATGTTTGACTGAGAGGAAAAGTTATATTAGCATCTTAAAAGACGTGTTTCTTTTACTGAAATAAGTAAGAATATTTTCTCATTCTTTATCCTAAATAAATAATGTACATGCATTTACAGTTATGTTGAATGAAAAATATATTCTAAAAAGAGGGAAATAATGTATAGTATACTTAAAAAAAAAATATTTTGCACTTGCTTTAGAGAGACATCTTATCCATTAAGGGGGGGTGGGCGGGGGATGTAATATTAATGTTGTTAGTTTCACATAATCTGGACTCGATAGAGTTGAACTTGATATAAATACTTCTTTTGAACATACTGAATAACATACAAATTTTATATGCACTTTTTTATGATAACACTTAACGTTTGTGCAAACAAAAAAAAAGGGATTTTTTGACCTTTGACCTTGCATAAAATGTTTAGATTAAGTGGAATCAATAGGGATTTTTGATATTTCGTTTATAATGATGTATTTTAGGTCTGTGCCAATTTTTAGCTCTCTGCGATTTTTTTTGGTTTTTTAATTTATTTTTTATTTATTTTTGCTTATTTTGACCTTTGACCTTCCATAAAATGCTTAGTTCAACTGGGATCGTTTCAAATTTTTTATATATCATTTATAATGATGTACTTAAGGTATGTACTAATTTTTAGCATGGTACGATTTTTTTTTAATTTTTAAAAAAAAAATTCAATTTTGACCTTTGACCTTAAATAAAATGTTTAGCTCCACCGGGATTCATGAGGACTTTTGAGATTTCACTTATAATGATGTTCTTAAGGTCTGTACCAATTTTCAGCTCTATGCGAATTTTTCCGAACTCGAATGTCTATTTTGACCGGGCTAATAGTTTAATACAATTTATCTCGATAGTAAAAAATAAATATCGATAACTAATTTTTTTCAATGTATAATCTGTACATAAATTTTATTTGAAGGACGTAATTTTTCTAACACTTTCCCTGAATACCTAGAGAAAATGTTTTGTTAAAAATAGTAACTTGCACTGAGAGTTAGAAAAGAAAGAAAGAAAAGGAAAGAATGAAAGTAAAAGAAAGACAAATAGGAAAAAAATTCTTGAGTGTTACCATTAAATAACAAAATGAAAAGTATAAAAATAAGATTTAAAGAGATCAAATCGAGAATTTTTTTTTAACATGAGCAAAATTAGTCTTGTCCATTAAGCTTGACATTTATTTTATTTTATACTTAAATTGAGGTTTAAAATTAAACTTATTTCTAAATCTTAGAAGCTCATAAATTTTTAACCTTAATTGTCTTGACGAATAATTAGTACTTTATGCGATGCAGTTTGCTGTACTTTTTTTTTCCTTTCAGATTCATGTTTTGTAAACGAGATACACTTGTGATAGTTAACATTTTGACCTAGCCAAAAGTTAAACTGCACCTTTCTTATACTGTCAAGTAAAAAAAATTAATCATCTGTAGAAAAAAAAATGCTGGCGGAATTATGATTTTTTTTTTGGGGGGGGGGGATCTTTTTTGCCAAAAAGATGAAAAATTTAATTTCCTACGTCCAAAAAACTTCAGATAGGTGGCAAATTTTTCTTTTCACATTGAAATTTTTAACATGATAATTTACAGGCAGCTGTCTGAAGTTGACTGAAAATGATCCCTTAAATCAGGACTTTGTGGGTGATTTTCTGAAGTTCGAGGCTAAAATTTGGCAGACATCCTACAAGTGACTAACTATTTCATGGGTGTTACGGTTTCAGCAGTTTTCTAGAAATGCCATTCAATAGCACTCAATTTGTATGAACAACCACATGAAAAAGATTACGAATTTTGCTTCGCGAATGCACAAATCAAATTCAAAATTACAATGCATGGATGAAAAATATTTCTGGGATACAAGTAGGAAGAGAAATATAGTTGACCTCTTCTGACCGAATAAGACGGGAGCAAACTTTCAAACATCATTTCTCAAGAAATTTCTTTTTGTCACTTGTTTGATGTTCAGTTCGTCAAGAAATCTCGTATATCATTTTCTCATTAATAACGCTTTTATCAAAGATAAAAGCCATATATTTTTTGAATTAGAAAAAAAAACTAAATAAATTATCAACGAGGCTTTCGAACAGCCCTAAATTTGAGAACTAACATTAATTGACAATAAGTTCGTTAAAATTAATATAATGCTCGAATTAAGAAAGTTTGGTCTTAAAACAGTTTTAAATAATGGTGCTATTCCTAGATTTGTGAAATAGTTTGTTTTTTTAAGTAAGTCATTAAGCGTTGACTTATCCATTTTAATTAAAAAAAAACTCGATTAACATCAGCACCACAGTTCATTAATAAAGAAACGTTATACTCAAAGAAAATACTTTTAATTGACAACCACTAAACGACGAGTATATTAAAAATATCCAATGCTCTCGACATTATTCTGATTAAATGATCTTGAATCCCAATGCCCATTTCTTGTAATAGACAGTCAGTGAAAATTATGAATGATCTAGCTTACGCTTGAAAAAAAGGGGAAGGGGGCAGGGGATTAAGTGAATTAATTCTTCTTTGTTTCACCAACTTTTCTGGTGCGCTGTATTTCAAACTTTTATTCTTTTGCTTGTTATTTGCTTTTTATATTATTATATTTTTAAAACAATTTCATGCATCCTGTCATCTTTTTCAGCAATCCATTACTCTTATTTTCAAAAGAGCAATCAATTTTATTTCATGTTCTTCACGTCCTAGCTAGTCTTGTTGATTTATTTATGAATGTTGCTTGGCGAACGTGAAAAATTTC
>JAXGGA010005261.1:0-79767 GCA_038373865.1 Uloborus plumipes | reverse complement strand
TTAAAATACATATCCCTTTCAGCACTAGTAAAAAATTTGTTCTTTAAATAGGCACACATAATTTAACCTAAGGTAAGCACGACGCGTACTGAGTGTAGTACTAAAAAGGCCTCAATATATTAATTGTGACTGTTTCTCAAGTTTCCTGTTACGATTAAAATAATCCCGTGTCTAAGAAGAAAAACATATTTTTATTCAAATGCACATTTGAGTTGAATACTGATCAGCTGAACACTGAATATACATTTCTACCCAAAATAATCGAGATTTTTATGTACACTGCTCAAAACAATTAGGGGAGCAAGCAAACAAGTGAAGAAAACCATGGAAGACAGCCACGGATCGGCATACAATGGATAGTACACGTGTGTCAATACGCAATACAGAAAAAAAGACCTAAAAACCCTGGAATTAATCTTTAATTCTTTGAAAATGTGTAAAAAACATGGAAAGGTGATTTAAAGCAACAATTTGGTTACATGTAAAAGATTTAAAAAAAGTACTGTTTAGACATGATGCTTGAATTTTAATAAGGCGTGTGGTCTCCTTGAATAGCTAGGACTGCTGCACACCTGTTTGGCATGGATCCGATAAGGTTATCGATCTGACTTTAGGGAATATTTTTCCACTCCCAAAGACCTGAAATCTCCAAGTCTCAAACAGTGACAAGCGAACTTGGTCGAATAGCAATGCATCGTCTGAGCATGGCACAAACATGATTGATTGAATTCAGATCAGTAGAGCACGCTGGCTATTCCATACGCTGTATTTTTTCAGCTTCAAGCATGTTCTCCACCAAACGAGCTCTCTTTGGTAGAACATTATCGTCTTGCAAAACCAAAGGATCTCCAAAGGCTCCAGCGTAAGGGATGACACGATGTCTCAGTATTTTGTCTACATATTTTCGGCCCGTCAAAGTGCCATTCCAAATGATATGCAGGTCCGTACGTCCGCCTATGCTAATTCCATCCCATCCCATACCATCCAACCAGCTCGTCTTTATTGTGACCTTTTACGAACGAATGCGGGCCTTTCGAGTGCCCCTGTCTCTCCAGACCAAAACACGTCCGATGTTACTCTTCAAACTGGATCGAGACTCGTCTGTAAACAGCACTTGACTCCAATCATGTTGCTCCCAATGTCGATGTTGAGCAGCCCATCTTCTTTGGGCTACACGGTGCCGTGGGGTCAAGGAAATACTGACCATTGGAATATGTGCACTTACTGTTTGGCTGGACACCCTTCGTCCTATTGCCAGGAACAACTGCCTTTGCAGATGCTTAGCATTCTTTATTCTGTTTCGATGGACCGTTAACCGTATATACCGGTCATCAGTTGCTGTAGTGGAGCGTGGCCGACCTTACCCTGATCGACATCTAGCATTTCATGTTTCTTGGAATCGATTCCATAGCCTTGCAACACTTCTGACGACTCCAACATCATCCGCGACACTACGTTGTGTTTGCCCGAATTCCCGCCTGCCTATAACACGCCATGGCATTGATTCCGGTAAATCACGTTGTTTAGACATTCTCAAGTAACTTTGTCTCCTAAAAAAATATTTTTAAAAAATAAAGCGCTATCGAATTTTACAGTTGCTGCAATAAAATGGACGTCTGTGCAGCATCCCGATTTCTGCACTTATCTCCTTTTTCTGGTTTTTGACGTCATTAACTATAGTTTGCACTTAAAGTTTGCTTCTTCCGTTCCCTGGTAGGCTTTAAATTATGGACGATTCATTTCATGTTACTCATTGATATACATCTTTGCGTAATTTTGTTAAAACCAGGTGCTCCCCTAATTGTTTTGAGCAGTGTACAATTTAAATGTAAAAAAAAAAAGAAACTGTGGTGGGTACATGACTTCATGAAACTTCACTGAACACTCTACGAAAATTCGCTAAGTCCAGCGCCTCTCCCTTCCCCGATTTGACGAAGAAAACTAAATGGAATCGTCCGGCCGCGCAAAGAGAAGCAGCAGTTTTTGGCAAAGGAGAACGAAGACAGGATGTATCTGACGCACCCCCAATTTACGAGCACAGGGGAATTCGGACTCCTCCCACGACGGGAAGAAAAAGGTCACGGTTGCAGGGAAGGGCTGTGATGAGCCTGGATGAAATCAATTAAGGAGAGAAAAAGCAGCTAAAAAGAAGACATAGGGGGATCTGGCAAGGGAGGTGAAGGAAAGAAGTAAAGTGAAGCCAAACGACACACAACAGGAGATATAAGGAGCTGCACCACAGATTGCAAGACGCTTCTTCTGATTCTTTTAAAAGATTTTGGTAGAGATTGTGAGGACCAGTCGATTTTGTGAACGGATATGGGGCCAGTTTTGTGTGTCTCTGGATATTAAAATTTTGAGCACCAATTCTGGTACCCAATCATCCGAGGTGTGATGTACAGCATCAACGACTTAAAGATATTGTTGGTACAAAGATGAAGGAGATTGTAAAGAACCAGAAATGTTGTTAATAACCAATGAATAAACCTGAGTGTACACCCCCATACGGTGAGTTTGTTTTTTTTTGATGATGTATTCTTGCATTTTCTGAACGCCGAGCCAGAGTATTTCACTCCAATGCAATGTACAGTTGTTTTTTTTATGTCGTGTTTAATTGCGGAATGTAAGTGAGCAATTTTTACTGTTCGAGAATTTAACTTTATAATTTGTTTTTTTTCATTTAGTCTTATTATAATGTTTTGTGGATTTTTAAACACTAACGATCACGCGGCCTAATGTAATCATTTTCCAAATTTAATGTCATTTGCTCACTGCTTTCCAGATGAGGTTGTTTTTCGTTAGAAATTGGAGCAATGCTTGAGGCTATTTTCTTTTCCTTTTCAGCAGAATATTTATCTTTTTTTTCTTTCAGCAGAATTAATTGGGAATTTCAGTTTTTAATTATGTTTTAAATTATGTTAGGAGGTAAATTATTGAAGATTATAGAATGGATGATTATGACATATTAATTAACTTTTTAACTTACTACACCACAGTTTCTTCCGGTGGTACGAGAAGAAAAAAAAAGGAAAAAAAAAAAAAGAATTTTTTTGGGGTCACATACAAAAATTTTTGTGTCACATGTTAAAAGAGAAAATTTTGTTTGTCATATAGTCAAAATTTTGTTTCTCACATATAAAAAAGAAAATTAATTTTGTTTTTCACTATATATTTATTCATTGAAATTTAAAAGTTTACTATGTTGCAGAATTGGTTCTAATGATAGTAGTGTGCTAGTCTCCACACCGCATGGACTGGTTAGTTTTCTTTTTTTTTTTCCTTTTTTTTTTCTTCTCGTACCACCGGAAGAATGTGGTGGGTACATGACTTCATGAAACTTCACTGAACACTCTACGAAAATTCGCTAAGTCCAGCGCCTCTCCCTTCCCCGATTTGACGAAGAAAACTAAATGGAATCGTCCGGCCGCGCAAAGAGAAGCAGCAGTTTTTGGCAAAGGAGAACGAAGACAGGATGTATCTGACGCACCCCCAATTTACGAGCAAATGTAAAAACATTACTGGTATTTTTTGCTATATGGATGACTACATTGTCTGTGGAAATTCATTTGATCAGGTTCTTGAGAGAGTTACGGCATTGTTAGATGTATTAATTGCTCACAACATTACCCTGTCTCCATCCAAATGTGTTTTCTTTAAAGATGTGATAGATTACTTGGGATTTAATATATCTCATAATTCCATTAAGCCCATATCATCCAATATTTCTAAGATTACTGCATTCCAACCCCCTACTACTGTTAAACAAGTCAGGAAATTCTTAGGATTGTGTGGATTTTATAGATCTCTTATTCCTGAGTATGCTAAATTAACAGATTGTCTCACTGACTTAACGAGAAAGAATTCAAAATTTAATTGGAATGCCAAACATCAATTTGCCTTTGAAAAATTACAACAAATTTTCTTTTCACAACCCTTTGTCAAATTACCTGATTGGAATAAGGATTTCTTTTTGCAAACTGATGCAAGTTACTCTGGTATTTGTGCGGTTCTGTTACAAGAGTATGAGGATGGGTATCACCCAGTTTCATATTACAGTAAAGGGTTAAATAAAGCTGAGAAAAATTACCCGCCTATAAAACTTGAATTGTATGCTATTTACAAGGGTATGATGGCATTTAAGGACTACATTTTTCACAGAAAAGTTAGAATTTTGAGCGATAGTAAACCTTTGAAACATTATAAGAAAACTACATCTCCGGCAGCTATAGAAACACGTTGGTTAATGGCCATTAGTGAATTTGAATATGAAATAGAATATTTACCAGGGGAAGAAAATATTCTTGCGGACTATGGTTCAAGGGCCCCTGATCCTGATTTTAAGCAATCTGCTATTAAGGATACTGCGGAAGGTCCCATTATCCCATTTACTGAGTTAGGAGAACATGATTTGGTTAATGCACTTGAGCAATCGGATACACCAATGGAAATTTCTAAGGATACACTATTACAGGAGCAAAAAGCAGATACCAATGTTCAGGAAATTATCTCCATGCTAAAGTCTGGCTCTTTAATTAATGCAAATAAAGTTCAGAATTTTTTTGTATCACCTCTTTCTGGTTTATTAATGTATAAAAATAACAAAACTAAAGACAGTGGTTGTATAGTGGTTCCCGAGTCATTAAAAGCTAAAGTACTAAAAATTGCTCATGTTTCTCACACGGGGATTCACAAAACTTTTGAGATTGTGTCTAGATCCTATTTTTGGAAAGGTATGTTTGGCAGTGTGCAAAATTATGTGTTGTCATGTGAAGAGTGTATTAAAAACAAACCTTATAATAACAAACCAAGTAGATTTGGGGATGTTCCTATTCCAGACAAAGTTAATGATATTGTAAGTTTAGATATTCTGGGCCCTATAAAGCACTATGGAAATGTATTGACAATTTTAGATCATTATTCTAAACATGCTATGTTCTATCCGTTGACCAATATTACGGCGGAAACAGTGGCCAAACACTTTATTAATTATATTGCTACATTTGGTAGGATGGCCTTAGTGCTCACAGACAGGGGTAAACAATTTATCTCTGAGGTTTTTGACAAGGTAAACAAAGCGCTAGGTATAGTACCCTCTCACACGTCTCCATTTAACCCAAAATGTAACGGGCAAAGTGAACGTATAAACTCAGCAGCCAAGGCGGCAATTATTAGTTTAACTGAGAAAGGTGTGTC
Source organism: Uloborus plumipes (assembly GCA_038373865.1). Taxonomy (NCBI): domain Eukaryota; kingdom Metazoa; phylum Arthropoda; class Arachnida; order Araneae; family Uloboridae; genus Uloborus; species Uloborus plumipes. The sequence continues at coordinate 74,574 of JAXGGA010005261.1, read as the reverse complement.
ATTTCAAAATGCTATCCTGATTCATCAGTCTATGTATAATGGGACAATTCATAGTACAACTGGGTTCACACCCAACATGCTTCATTTTGGCAGAAATCTGTCTTTGGTGTTTGATACGTATAATGAAAATATTCAACCTATACAATTAGATAAAGCTCATTATCTTAATGAGGTGTTAACTGATTTGAAAATAACTAATGAAACAGCCTATAGTAACCTTAAAGACAAGCGAGCTTCACAAAACAACAAACAATTTCAGCGTTCAAGTGTTAGAAATGTTAAGGAAGGAGATATTGTTTACTTGAGAGCAAAGTATGGTTTTAAGTCAACATTTACAGGCCCGTATAGTGTTATTCAAAAATTAAATGATTTAAACTACAAGATTCAACTTCTCGATAATCCACATGCTAGGTCTTTTATTGTGCATGTTGACCGACTAAGAGTAGCCCCTCCTAGGAAACACAATTTAATTAGTCCACAGGAAGTGCAACCTCCTACTGTACCTAAATACTATTTACGTTCCCATTCATAAGCTAGTGTAGGTCCCTCGGGAAAATTTTTGTTCTTGGGGACATGTCTGTGCCAGTGATTTTTAGTATTGTGTTGTTATTGTTGTATGTTTAGTATTGATATGCAGTATGATACTGCTCTTTCTCTCTGAGATAAGAAAGGGGCTTGTTTACAATTGCGTCCTGGGCAATTGTGGTGGTTTTTTTTTTTTTTTCCTCTATGTTGATAATGTTTACAAACATGGGGATGGTTTATTTGTGTTTATTTAATTCAGCTATGTTCTATTTTTTTATATACAATGCTCGGGGTATAGTTATTCATAATACAGAATCAAATCTTTGCCTATGAATTGATCATGGTGATTTGATGTTAGTCATTAGTTGTCTGAGAGAATGTGTGTTTACTGCATTTTTGGGGGTAATTTCTGTTCATCAGAGTTAGTATTCAGCAGAGGTGATGGTGTGGCCATTGATTTTAATTATGGCATATCTGTTGATTTTTGATTGGTGTACTGTACACTTTGTTTTATTGTTCATCCACTTGGAAACTCTGTGTTTATGCTGGCGTAAACATTATCCATGGTTGATTTTCTTTGGGGATCAATAATTTGACAATTGCGTTGGTATGTCAATGTGTCATTGTACATTTGTTTTCTTTATAATTACTCCAAGGGTGTTGTTGTATCTAATTAGTTTTTGGTCAGTTTCATAATTTGTTGTAGATGGGCGGTAAAAGATTTGGGTATGCTTAAGGTAGGCGGAAGTACTTTGTTGTTTATACACTTGCCATTACGTGTTTGGGGTGGTTACCACTTATTTCCTCAAGTTCAAAAAAAAAAAGAGTAGAGATCTCTAAGTTAATAAGTAATTGTTTTTTTTGTATTTTTTATTTTTTCCTTTGTTGTAAATTCTTCACTTGGTAGAAAATGTAACAGTTAGAAAACCGGTTCAATGGAACCATATACATTTGTATGATGGATAATTATGTTGAAGCTGTATGCATAATAGTTACTGCTAAAGAAAAATGAAAATGAAATGTCATGTTTAAGTTTTGATTACATGTTTTTAATGTATGGCTGAATATTGCCATAGTAGAGTTAGTTTTTAGGTCAAATTTGACACCACATTTTAAGTCATGTTTGTTAACTATGCTGTCACGGATGGTGGGTTTACCAATATGTGTGAAGTGTTTTGTGAGACCTCAGGTCTTAATAAGAGCAGATGAGGTATCTCTTACATGTTAAAGAGAAATTTTTCCCGTCCCATTTTGTACAGGCTGTTGGTGAGATTTTACTAACTTGCAGTTGAACATTTGTGGGAATGGGGGGATACTCACCTTGTGGCGGTTTCAATTTTGGTTTGATGTGTAATATCTGTGTTGTGAATGTTGTGTTTTGAAAAAAAAAAAAAAAAAAAATTTTTTTGGGGTCACATACAAAAATTTTTGTGTCACATGTTAAAAGAGAAAATTTTGTTTGTCATATAGTCAAAATTTTGTTTCTCACATATAAAAAAGAAAATTAATTTTGTTTTTCACTATATATTTATTCATTGAAATTTAAAAGTTTACTATGTTGCAGAATTGGTTCTAATGATAGTAGTGTGCTAGTCTCCACACCGCATGGACTGGTTAGTTTTCTTTTTTTTTTTCCTTTTTTTTTTCTTCTCGTACCACCGGAAGAATGTGGTGGGTACATGACTTCATGAAACTTCACTGAACACTCTACGAAAATTCGCTAAGTCCAGCGCCTCTCCCTTCCCCGATTTGACGAAGAAAACTAAATGGAATCGTCCGGCCGCGCAAAGAGAAGCAGCAGTTTTTGGCAAAGGAGAACGAAGACAGGATGTATCTGACGCACCCCCAATTTACGAGCACAGGGGAATTCGGACTCCTCCCACGACGGGAAGAAAAAGGTCACGGTTGCAGGGAAGGGCTGTGATGAGCCTGGATGAAATCAATTAAGGAGAGAAAAAGCAGCTAAAAAGAAGACATAGGGGGATCTGGCAAGGGAGGTGAAGGAAAGAAGTAAAGTGAAGCCAAACGACACACAACAGGAGATATAAGGAGCTGCACCACAGATTGCAAGACGCTTCTTCTGATTCTTTTAAAAGATTTTGGTAGAGATTGTGAGGACCAGTCGATTTTGTGAACGGATATGGGGCCAGTTTTGTGTGTCTCTGGATATTAAAATTTTGAGCACCAATTCTGGTACCCAATCATCCGAGGTGTGATGTACAGCATCAACGACTTAAAGATATTGTTGGTACAAAGATGAAGGAGATTGTAAAGAACCAGAAATGTTGTTAATAACCAATGAATAAACCTGAGTGTACACCCCCATACGGTGAGTTTGTTTTTTTTTGATGATGTATTCTTGCATTTTCTGAACGCCGAGCCAGAGTATTTCACTCCAATGCAATGTACAGTTGTTTTTTTTATGTCGTGTTTAATTGCGGAATGTAAGTGAGCAATTTTTACTGTTCGAGAATTTAACTTTATAATTTGTTTTTTTTCATTTAGTCTTATTATAATGTTTTGTGGATTTTTAAACACTAACGATCACGCGGCCTAATGTAATCATTTTCCAAATTTAATGTCATTTGCTCACTGCTTTTCAGATGAGGTTGTTTTTCGTTAGAAATTGGAGCAATGCTTGAGGCTATTTTCTTTTCCTTTTCAGCAGAATATTTATCTTTTTTTTTCTTTCAGCAGAATTAATTGGGAATTTCAGTTTTTAATTATGTTTTAAATTATGTTAGGAGGTAAATTATTGAAGATTATAGAATGGATGATTATGACATATTAATTAACTTTTTAACTTACTACACCACAGAAACACTTTTACTAAACCTTGTATTTCGGTGAATGGCATTTTGATGAAAATGACTGTTTACGAAAATACATTTTTATCCATCGCACTACTTTTATTGAAAGGATGTTATAAGCTATGAAATTCCTCTGTCTTTAGCGTTGGCAATGTTATTTAAAATCATGGTTTCACCTGTCAATAACTGATGGGTTATTATCATTGAAACCATTATTCCGAACATTAAATTCGAAATGAATAAATTAAATTAAATACATAAATGCAATCCAATGTTTTTTTTACCTACGTTTCTTATATGTGTAAATATATACAAGGTGAATCAAAACGTTATTGTAAAAATTTTGTGGAGGGGTAGGGAATACGTCAGGAAACCGATTTCACCCAGGATGTCCGCAAACGTCATCTACATGAACAAAATGGACTAGTAAAAAGAGCATAAGAAATGAGTACAATTATGTGGTGTGGAATATGACTTTTATAGCGGCTAGATAAAGTACAAGTTCACTGTAGGTGATCAAAGTGGAGACCATATACACGAACACATTATTCCGAACGCAATTGAATTAACTGCCGAACATTTTTAAAAACGCTCGGCATTTCACGGACAGTACTTGCCGATTTTCATGCAACAAGGTACATTTTACTGTCGATGGGGGTATCATACACAAAGTCTGTCATTGCTCCAAAAAAAAAAAAAATCCATGGCAGATAAATCAGTTAAACTGGGTCACACAGTTCTCTAGACACAGCGCCTTCTCCATACGCATGCGTACTTTTGCGTTTGCGGTTCTTATGTGTCATCGGTTTCATGACGTAATCCCTACCTCTCAAAGAAATTTGTAGGAGACGTTGTGAATTACCCTGTGTATATTTATTAAAAACTAGCGGTACCCGCACGGCTTTGCCCGTGGTATAAAATTAAAAGTTCATTTGTAAAATAATTAATATAGCAGAAAAAATACTCTATTTTAGTTATAATTCAACTACAATTCCTTCAAAGTATGATATAAAAATTTGGTATGGGCCCTACACTACTTCCTTTTACGTGTACATTTCTTAGTAGATGCCTTAAGTGCTAAAATAGTGCTTGGAGGGAGTAAGATAACAATTCAAACATTTATATCCCTAGTTTGCCACGAAACAATGCAAAAAAATGTTTTACAATGATTAATCTCCAAAATATCGCCGATTTTAACATCATTCAGTGAATTTTTCGCAAAATATCACCAATAGCGCCAAATTGAACCCCCCCCCCCAAAAAAAAAGTTTTTAAAAAAATCGCAAATTTGTCGCCAAATTGGCAAAATATCGCTAATAGCGCCAAATTGAGTCCAAATAAAAAAAAAAATTCGCCAACATGGCGATATGTCGCCAAATTGGCGACAAATACTTCGCGACCAAAGGCTTGGCGATATATCGCCAAGTGGTCGCGCCAATTCATCTGCATTGAAATTAACACTGATTAACTCCAAAAAAGGGGTAAAGCATCCCCTTGTGACATTCAAATGAAACCCCAACTGGAGATGCACAAAAATAAGCCAAAAGAGAAAATAAGAACAATTTTGTTGCTCACAGAAACCAACAGAAATCTTACCAAAATTTGAAAGAAGAAGAAAGTTTCCTTTCCCAGCTTTAAAAACAAAACAATACATTTTCCGAAATGAAACACTTTAAAAAGAACGTTGCAATGTCACAATTTATACGATATTTGGTTAATCTTTGTGCTTTGGGTACCCCTTTCTCGCTAAATGGGCGATAGACGCTCCTTCTACTGTTTCTAAACGTTGCCAAAATCAATATTGCTGAAATGCGAAATCTATAAAAATGGAAAAAAAATCCGCCAAATCTTTTAATTAAGTCATTAGTATATTGGAAACAGGGTGGCCAGAAAAATACTACGCTCCTTATTTGGGCCGAAAAAATACTACCGTAGTATCAAAAATACTACTTCTGGCAACCCTGGAAAAAGAACGAAACAAAAATAAGTATGAACACGTAACCATAGTAACAGCATGAAAAGTTGATTTCCGTTGATAAAATAATTCATTTCATTAACCATTTTAGAATCGTTTGGCTTGCTTTACTGAAGGTAAGCCTTGAATTCCGGGATTCTAAAAACAATTGTTACAGCTCTCCTGATGATCGTAGAAACTTCGAAAAAACTTCATTTTGTGCAGAAAATTTCAAGCTTTCGAATGACATAAGACTTGAAAATGTGTATAAAATATTTCTTCCCTATTTTATCGAATTTCCGCTAAGAATTCGAATAGAAAAAGAACGAAATGGAATTTTCGAAAAATCGCTTCGAGGTGCAAAACTACATGCTACAAACTAATTTTGTACCAAGTGGCATGAAAATCGACCGAACGGTTTTGGCGCTACGCGCGTAACAGACAGACAGACAGAAGGAAAGACAGAAGGAAAGACAGAGAGACAAACTTTCAGCTTTATTATTAGTAGAGAAGAGATAGCAATTATACTGTTTCACCTATGTTGAGAAATGTTGCGTGAGCCATATGGCAAGTTGAACTGTACTGTCTGTTTGCGTATTGTGCATCTGGGAGCCACGGACGCTTCCATCTGAAAAAGGGGAGATAGGTTTAGGATGCGCACTACCCGATGCCTTCAGCTTTTGTTCGCTTTCTACTTCCTCGTTGCTTTTCCCCCCTATTTCGAGAAAGTCCGAAGATACTTCGCGCGTGCGCAGATGCAGTGGATGTCGCACGAAAAAATTTTAGACAGTACTTTGAAAATAGAATAGACGAAAAGAAACGATAAACCCAACTCCAAACCTGTTAACCCCTTCAGACCTGGTGTCCGGTATACCGGACATCAACTTTGAACAGCTGCTAATCATTTAATAATTGACTTAATTACTTGATTTTTTATGTAGTTGACAATTTGCAATCTGCTTGTTATTATCTGAGCAAAAATTTCTGCTTTTGGGATTGGCAACATTCCCAAAAATGGATTGAGAAACTGGGATTGGGTTGTTTTTCCAACCATGCACTCTCGCCGAAAAAAGTTGCTTTTTTTCTGAAGTTTCTAAAATCGTATGATCTTTTATTTATCATTTCAAATGCTTATATTATGTTTTGTTATTGTTTGGAGAATATTTTACGACAAAGTTTGAGTGATGTTTTATATATTTTTTTGCTAAAATATTAAATTCAAAATATATGTATCTGGAAAATTGGACACGTCATAACTCTTTTAATTTTTTACTCACAAGTTTAAAATTTTGTTTGTGAGATGCTCTTAACCATAGTACTTTGTGTACCAAATAAAAACATTTTTGGTTAACTATTTCATAATTCCGACTGAAGGGGTTAAGGAGAGACCAAAAACTCCCCTTTAAAGTGCAGTAATTTTCATCCTTTATAACAGTTTTTTGAGAACACCAAACCATTTTTCTGTTCTCAGCTTCACCAGTACTATTAAAGTGACTCTCGCTAATTGATAAGAAGCATTACTTATGTTATAACGAGCTAGTTAGTAATTATATTTTTTTTCTTAGCTTTAATCAGCAGTCTTAATCTTAGTAAGGCCAAACTTACCGAACCAAATTAATATATAAATAAAATAGTATGCACAAATAAAGAAGTACTTGAAATTTATGTGTTAGATTACTTTTTCTAAAGAGTCAATCATGGTTACAGTACAAATCTAATATGTTAAAATGTTTTAAAGTTTATTGAACTTGAAGCAGTTAATGTTATACTAAATCAGATTACTAGGGTTGATGTCGATATCAAACTTCGAACGTTTACATGAACTTTAAGGAAGGAAATCTACTGCTTAGAAAAAATCTAAAGTATTTTTATCCATGCTCAATCAAGTCAAATAATCTTTCGTGAGGAAAGAAAAATATAAAATATTTCTCTTTTAAGAAGAAGAAAACTCCTAACTTACTGAAATCTAGTATAAGAAACGGAAAATAATGAGGCAAAAAGTTGGGTTGAAAGTAGGTCCGCATTTAGTTGATGAGTTTTGTTGGTCGATAACTTTCTTTAAAGTTCTGGGTTATTTACATTAATCATTTCCTGGAAAAATCCGCCTTCTTAACTTTTTCGGTTTAAAACTTTTGACATTTAAGTAAGTATTGGCAAAACATTGATAAGAAATACATATCCATGTCTATCCCTCAGTCTAAATACGAGACTATTACTCGTAACTATGAATCTACACACGCTCATGCATTTATTTATTTTATATATATATATATATATATATATATATATATATATATATATATTGTGGTGGGTACATGACTTCATGAAACTTCACTGAACACTCTACGAAAATTCGCTAAGTCCAGCGCCTCTCCCTTCCCCGATTTGACGAAGAAAACTAAATGGAATCGTCCGGCCGCGCAAAGAGAAGCAGCAGTTTTTGGCAAAGGAGAACGAAGACAGGATGTATCTGACGCACCCCCAATTTACGAGCACAGGGGAATTCGGACTCCTCCCACGACGGGAAGAAAAAGGTCACGGTTGCAGGGAAGGGCTGTGATGAGCCTGGATGAAATCAATTAAGGAGAGAAAAAGCAGCTAAAAAGAAGACATAGGGGGATCTGGCAAGGGAGGTGAAGGAAAGAAGTAAAGTGAAGCCAAACGACACACAACAGGAGATATAAGGAGCTGCACCACAGATTGCAAGACGCTTCTTCTGATTCTTTTAAAAGATTTTGGTAGAGATTGTGAGGACCAGTCGATTTTGTGAACGGATATGGGGCCAGTTTTGTGTGTCTCTGGATATTAAAATTTTGAGCACCAATTCTGGTACCCAATCATCCGAGGTGTGATGTACAGCATCAACGACTTAAAGATATTGTTGGTACAAAGATGAAGGAGATTGTAAAGAACCAGAAATGTTGTTAATAACCAATGAATAAACCTGAGTGTACACCCCCATACGGTGAGTTTGTTTTTTTTTGATGATGTATTCTTGCATTTTCTGAACGCCGAGCCAGAGTATTTCACTCCAATGCAATGTACAGTTGTTTTTTTTATGTCGTGTTTAATTGCGGAATGTAAGTGAGCAATTTTTACTGTTCGAGAATTTAACTTTATAATTTGTTTTTTTTCATTTAGTCTTATTATAATGTTTTGTGGATTTTTAAACACTAACGATCACGCGGCCTAATGTAATCATTTTCCAAATTTAATGTCATTTGCTCACTGCTTTCCAGATGAGGTTGTTTTTCGTTAGAAATTGGAGCAATGCTTGAGGCTATTTTCTTTTCCTTTTCAGCAGAATATTTATCTTTTTTTTTCTTTCAGCAGAATTAATTGGGAATTTCAGTTTTTAATTATGTTTTAAATTATGTTAGGAGGTAAATTATTGAAGATTATAGAATGGATGATTATGACATATTAATTAACTTTTTAACTTACTACACCACATATATATATATATATATATATATATATATATATATATATATACACACATATATATACACATATATATATACACACAGCGGGTGCCGGTTAAATGAATCCGCTGGTTTAATTAATCAAATAATCAAAAGCAGAGCAAAATCCAGCTTTATTAAATTAGCCGCTTTATTGAATTATTCGCCTTATTACTTTAAAACTGTTTAGAACAAAAGTAATTTATATAAGCGACACCCTCTGTACTATATACGTATTAGTTCGTCAAGGTTCTAATATCGGAAAGCCAATTAAAAATAATTAAATCCTAAGTTATGATGTGATCACTTGTATGTGTTAAGGAGCCGTACCGGGGCAGCTTTCTGGCAACCAATCATCCAAGATACATATGTACATTTACAAAAACTGTTTTTTCTTTGTTAATAATACTACTCAAATTCTTCACTAACATTAAAAATCAGACTATAACCGTAACAAAAGGAATCTTAATGCAATTAGGGAATATTATTATCTATTTGGATAAAGCCCAGACCAATTATACTGCATTCCGCATTTCTCTATATAAAAAATGATTCATAATAAATAATCATAATCCCTCAGGGGAGATTTTAAATATTTCTCTCATAAAATCAGGGTGAATTTAAAAAAAAAACTGTCAGTTATTACTTTTAATATTTTATGCATTATTTTTTGTCAATGCTTTAGGTTATACTGATAAATGCAAAACGCATAATTTTAAATATAAATAATGATAATACTAATAAAATGTTAAAATGGTCATGCTTATTTACATTTTTTGAAAAAAAAAATAGTTATTCCAGCGTTTCTTAAAGCTTTAATGATGTACATTTACTCCATTTTAAGTACAAAAAGGGGATTTCATTGGAAGAAATAAATTGAAAACATTTACAGGCATGAGATTTTGTTCCACACACATTTATTCACTAAAGTATACGTTTGCATTATTGCCACTTGTCTCTTTATATGAGATAAATATAATCACAGATGGACTTATTATTTGCTTATCGTTGATTCAATAAATGCATTACTAATCCCATGCCAAATAACTAGTCATCTATGCATATATTTCGCAGGCTATATGGTCAGGATTGAGATATCACAGTAAGGTAATATTTACTTGTGCTTTTACGAAGAAAAAAATGCTATGATTCGAAGATCAACAAATTATATCCCAAAGTTAATAAAAAAAGGAAAATATTCTTACTAATTAAGACCAAAACTAAAACAACGCGTCTTAATTCGTCATATTTTTTTCATTGTAATACTGTTTAGTTACTTTTTACTTACTGAGCTTTTTCATAGCATTACAGGTTTCATCAGACATGGTTTGCATAGAAGCGTTATCGTCGTTATTTCTGACATACTAACACACAATTAGAAATGTAAAAGCGTCCAGCTCTATTGAGTTAGTTTGAGGGAAAAGGGTAGTTTGCATGCTAACTCGTGAAAGCTCAGGATTTGTTCTTATTTTAACTGTATGTGGAAAATTAAACTAAAATACAGAGCCTATAAGTAGGAAAAAAATAGCGTAACATACACATTATTATTATTATTATTATTATTATTTTTGGAAACATGTTTGACTATTTCTCTCCATCTCATTTAGTCCTCTCAGGATTTATGATCGCTGGTATCGAATTGTTTTTGCATTGCATTGAAATAATTATTTTTCTGAATTAAAATAACTCTAAGCTGCGGTATTTAAGTAACAGAAAATTAAGAAAAATGAATAAAAGCTCATTTGTAAATGAGAAATAAAAAAGTGACCTTCGAAATATTTTATAGTATGTCTTAGTATCAAGCGTAGACGAAGCTAGTCCTGTGCACAAACCATACGTATATTCTCTGTTTATTTCCAAACAAAACAAATGAGCTATCCAGTTAATTTATGCATTTGAACTGCGATTTTATCTTTATGAATCCCTTTCAGATCTTAATGGACGTTTCCAAGCGCATAACCATCAATCTAAGCATTAAATATGCATTACTTCGTCTTAAATATGCAGAAATAAGACTCAGATACAGTGAAAGCACAATCCGCAAATGTAAGTAAGGAAAAATACATATTTTGCATAATGTGTGCGGAAAAATATATGCTCATATGCAACAAAATATTTATCTACTGCTCTAATGATAAGTTACCGCAATAAGGAGTGTAGAGGTTTCTGCTTCACTAAATGAAAAAAAAAAAAAAAAAAAAAAACATTACTCAAGTCTTCGCTTACTGTAGTGCTTTTTCTCCAATGCTTACATTGTTTTAAAATATTTAAGAGATGAATACAATTTTCTATTTAAATCACTTGATTTCTCTTGGTGCAATTATTTTAACGCCTATGATGACAAAATCCTTCACGTATTACAAAACTTAAGGAATGTACGTTTCGGAAAAATGCATTTCAATGATTATGCACATACCTACAGTTTTGTAAACGCAAAAGTTTCAATTTTTTAAAATAATTTTGTATTATTACTATTTTATGTATGCTTGTTTATTTATTTTATGCTTTGAACTTTCAACTCCGTTTATTTCATGTCTTCGCTTTGTAAAATATTATTTTAGATTTTTTCAACAAATTTAGTGGTTTTTCTTTCTTCAAATATCTAAATCTGAAAAGCATTTATTAATTATAGATGCTGATAAAAGTTTAACACACTTAACCACTCCCGTCTAGGTTTTTTAAGCGGTACAAAAGGAAACAGAAATACGCCGTAATCGGAGCGGCCATTGGTATGCAGTTCATGTCATCTTAACGTCATATGACGTTAAAGTATGGCAATGAAAACTTATTTGCGCAAAAAGTGTGCTTTTGTTTGATAGCGAATTTACCATTACTTTTAGAAGCATATATTCTCAAATAAAAATGAAAAGTAAAACGAAGCCTGTTGAAGTAAAATTAGTTTTAAAATATTTATTTAAAGTTTTTTTTCATTAAAAAATATCCTTCTTTGGGCATGACTTACTAAAATCCTTTTTATGTTGAGATTTCTGCTTTCATAAGTGAACGGCTCGGGTGTGAATAATGGTAACTGCATTTTTAAAATCAAAGGTATGGCTTGTGAAAGTTTCGAGAAAATTACTGCCGAAAATATTTTGATTTTAAAAACAAAGTGCGTGTGTGTAGGTACATTATTAAGGGATGTGTTTATCCTTAAACCCTGTAAAAGTGATTAAACATTGGGACTCCTAAAAGCACATGCATGTAATGTTTTATCTGTTTTTTTAAAAAATTATCATCGTTTAACAAACCAATTAACTGCTTATACAGTGCAGTATTGACAGATTTTATTTAGCTTTTTTGTAAGTGTTGTTTAGTGTATTCAACGAGGGGTGCACCGATTAATCAGGAGTTCTGATTAATCAGCCATAATCGGCCACTTTGCCGATTATTAATAATCGGCAAAATCGGGCCGATTAATCTGCGAACTATTTTTCAGATATTATTCTTTAAAGTATACTTTTACTAGGAAAATATGATGAACAATTTTATTAACAGTAATAATAATCCTCACAGTTGATTTAAAGCTTTTTTTTAATTAATTATCCTACTTTGAATAAATATACATAGACAAGGATGCAACATTTTTCATGTGGCGATAGTTTTCGTCTTAGCACAGTGCTTTCAGATAACCTCTAATTTTCAAAGAATAAAAGTATTGAATTAAATTGCTGCTAATTACTAAAATATATGAATTAAAAGTACTCGTAAATTGTATTGTTCACCATACACGCCCCTTCCCCTCCTTTTTTTTAAATAAATTTTTATTTCCAATTAACATAACTAACAATGTGTTAATAATATTATTGACACTAATTCTAAGAATTCTAGAATTAGTGTCTACTTTTTCTAAGAAATTTGATAAAACATTGTAATTATTTTGTGAAAACTAGGAAAATGGGAAAAAAAATATCTTCTCCCAGAAATAAATTACTTACTATTTCTAAACTTGGAGTTGTATAAGAGATAAAAAACATTGGTAGTAGAAAAGCAATTATCCTTACCATTAATCGGCTCAGTCGATTAATCGGCCGATTATCAACAGCCGATTAATCGATAATCGGTAATCGGCCAATTTGTTTATCGGTGCATCCCTAATTTCAACATTGAAAATGATTTTAAATCAACAGCTCTCTCACTATTTAAAGCATCTTGAAACTAAAACTATCCATATTTCCAAAGGTTCTTATTTTAAGCTATTGCAATTGATGTGTTTGCGATCGGAATAAGACGTTGAGACTTTTCACAGAAATGCCCTTTGCTGCCGCATTATATACAAGAAATTTCCAATTTTTCCTTTAAAGTAGAATCCATTTCGAGTAGCTATTTCTGCGTAGGATCATAACGCTGCCTTTGGCATAAATGCATCTTACATTTAAATTCAGAACGCATTTTCCCCTTTACTTACGTCTTAAGATTTCTGGTAAAGTTTTCTGGAATAAACTGCACTAAAGGTAAAAGTAGCAACTGCTATGCTGCGTTATGGCTGAAACCATTTTTTTTCCTTACTTATAACATATGTTGAGGTTGTTTAAAATTTGCATACGGGCAATATTAAAAATCTTGAAACCAGCACTCGAAAACTGAAAATACATCTTGTATCATAGGCCATTTAGATTTTACTCAATGAATTTATTTCTTCGACGAGGCTTTTTGATGTATGGCATGAACAATTGACCATATCTTCCAAATTTTTTATTTAGAGTTTCAAACAGAATTTTTTTTTAAAGAGGTTGTAAATATGTTACCTGATATCAATCAAAAATGTAACGAATTTTTCAATACAATTTCATCTGAATTTATATGTAACGGGTATACGGAATAAAGAGTCAAATCTAATGCTCGGGTTTTACAACTTTAGATCTCACATTATTTTATCACTTTTTCAATCATTTTGTATATGTAATAGTTTAGTGAGAGCATTTTATTTCATTATATAGTTTTGTTTTTACTTTCACTAACCTAAATTTTTAATGACTCGATTTTTTTTTTTTGCACTCCCCGCAATTTTGACTTATGGAAGTTTCAATGCACGCATCATTTTAGAATAAGAGTAATATTTTTTTAACCGTACAATTTTCAAAATTATTAAATAATCTTTTTAGGTCTTTATTGGGTGTTTCGTACACTAATTAATACGTCTGTTACCATTAAATTGCCCAATGCAGAACATGAAAATACTAAATATTAGGTCATATAATTAGCAGAATACAGATATGTATACCACACATGTTTCTTCTATTTGCTCTCAAGGTGTTCCTTTATTAAATAATATTAATAATGCAGTTCCCGACAGATGGCTTCTTCATGAAAGTACTTCCTCCATTGTTTTACTTAAGCTGATATAGGATTAGTTATTTGTTTCTGCTGAATTCTGAATTAGCGGTATAGAATGATTACAATCTGCTGTATACATTATTTTCCTCCATATAAGTCAATACAAATTGTTGTAAGCAATGCTGTTTTTTTTTTTTTTTAATCCAGCTATATCTCTTAAAATTCCCAAGATAGAAGAAGAAAATAAAAGATTTTGTAAATGAGAAATCTCATTCTCTTAATAATTGCTACTATTATATTTGAGTCAGCTAGTAGCTATTAAAATGATGAAGTGAAAAACTAATAAATGGAAAAATAAGTTATAATAATCGTTTAAATTTATATTTCAATCGTAACTTCATTGCGTGCTTTCGGGAAAAAACAGTAAGAATAAAGTTTGACTACTGCAGAAAAAAAGACATAATTTAGGCAGGATAAAAGGCAGGAATTTTATACAGTATAAAGGGAGAAAAACACCTGGGGCTTAAGTACACAAGTTTTTCGTTTTCTTTTCTTTTCAACTTAAAAAAAATCAAGTATATATTTTAACAAAACAAAAACTATATTTTAGTGAAAATATTGGAATTGAATTTTTATTGGAAAAATATTTACTTAAATGTACTTTTTTTTAAATGTACGCCTTTGGGAACCTTAATCTCAAACAGATAAAAAATATTTGGCTTGTAATTTGTGATGTTGAAATAGTTGGATTCTTATGATCTATCCCTTGTTCAATGAAACGAAATAATTGTTTTTAGAAATTATCAATGTCTTGCAAAGTTCAGAAAAAACTTAAATTAAAATCCATAAACATCCTGGTTCTCAGATGGTATTGCATTTTAATATTATAAATTAGAACTAATATCTTAGTCCAATAAAGCTCTAAATTGGATTGATTCGGGCTTGGGTTTTGAAATCTGAACATTTTATAAGAAATAAACATTTCTCCCGACTCCTTCTGGTAAATAGGTTAAAAACAGTTTATTATATTTAGTTAGGATTAAAAAATTCAATGATTAATAGAAAACAAACATGCTAAAATAAAAATATATCTATTCATATACTTGTGGTTTTTAATAGCAAATTGGGAAGCAAGAGTTTACGTACGTGCACTCAGAATAATGAAGAAATATGTCAAAACTCAATGCTATATATATGAAGCTGAAAGCAAAAGTTTTTAACATGTATAATATACAAAAAAGTTATGCCGAAAAACTAATCATATCTATTTATATACAAAGTCATTTGACTGCTCGACAACAGTGCTGTATTCAAAATAAAAATTTGGTGGGCGATGCTATGTTTTTCAATGTTAATGTTCATTCCCAATGCAGTTATTTAGAAATTATCAAAGTGAATGACAGAGAAAAGCAAGAAACGTAAGTATTTGTATTAAATTTCCTTTGGATTTGTTCTATTAATGTCCTTATGCTTCATATTCATGTTTTCTGAAGTTATAAAAAAGAAACAATATAGTTTGATCACTCTTTTTTGACATGCATAATTATGAAATTAGTGAATTCTGTCGAAATTAATATATATGCTACATATGAAGTTTAAATTTTTGAATAAATAGCAGAAGCGAGGTGACAGATTATGGTTCAAAGTAAAATGTTTAAGATTTTTTTTTTTTTATAAGGAAAGAATTGGAAATGTGTTTAAAGAACTGAAGTACATACAGCAAGAAATATGTATTTTGGAATAAAACTTGGATTGACACATTTCTTTTAATTTTTATAAGAAATGTATACCCTTATTAAAAAGGAACCCTCACTTTGTCAGATGTATGGGGAAAAGTTAAAAAGGATATGTTTATGTAATGCAATAGGGTATATTTGTTAATCATAATTTGTTGTAATAAAACTAATAAATAAACAAACGAATGTATTTATAAATGAATATACAATAGAGCAACAAACGAGAAAATGAAAAAACATTGTTATTTTTGAGAAAAAACAAATAAAATAGTGGATGAATAAGAAAATAAGTTCATGAATGAATAAATAAATGAATAATAAAATATCACTGCACTGAAATCAGCAGACCTTAATTAATATTTAAAATGTTGATAAAACAAACTTTATCATTTAACAGTAACAAGAACTATTTTTTATAATCTTCAATATTTTGCTATATTGGCATCCAAATTTTAAAATGATTTGCGTAATTGTATATCTCGGTCTTCAGAGCAATTTATTTTTTGACTGGAATCAAGTATAGATTTACAAATATAGTTAAAATATTTCTAGATAAAAAGCTCTGAAAACTATGAATGTAGTTTATCGTTTCCCTTTGTCTCTCAATTTTACTTCTTGATGCTGCAAGAAATTGGGGAAGAAAAAAACAATACACAATAACGAAACGAAAACAAGTACAACGAAACAAACACTAGATTAAAAACAAAAAGCCTATTTCCCGAAGCAAGAGGAACAATTTGTAAAATAGTATATGGTCTTAGCAGAAAGCGAAGAAAAAAATGTTTCTCAACTTCACGTAGCTTATTTATACTGGAATAGAAAATTCACCCACGAATTCTCCACGCAATGCGTTATTTGACACAAAGTGATAAAAACTTGCTGGCCATGAAGAGAGCGCCATAGAAGGTTTCAGGTAAATGCGAATGAACAGAGCAAACTCTTCTTGAGAAGGAAAAAAAAGCAAACTGCAGTTTTTCTTTTAGCTTTGGAGTGTTTAAACTTCGTGGAATGATGGACCGATAAAAAGAGATGAATAAAGAGCATCCGTTCTTGAATTCATGATAGCCTTTGGCAAGCTATGCAAATCGGTGCAGGTTTGGAAAGCGAGCGGAAGGAATGGTCGGATCTGAGTGCTTTTGAATTTTATTTGTTGGAAAGAAATGTGCGATTTATATGAGATATAAATAATACGTTGTTCAAGGTGTTGATAATATTATATACAATTTTTTTTTTCGAAATGCAATTTAGAATTTTCTCTCCATGTGATTTAGATCTCGTGAATATGATCGATTTTACAAACAATTAACTATTCAAACTTTCCAAAAGAAATGAAATATTCATAAATACGAAATAAAAAAAGTATATATTTTCAAAAGGCAATTCCTCTTATCTTACTGAAAATTCTAGGCTATATTTTCTTAACCAGTAAAGCATTTTTATGTTGGGATAGTTTCTTACTCTTATTCATTTGTTTTACTTGGATTTAATAAGATAATTTTTAACAAAGCCCTACCGTGGAAAAATATTGTTTATGTTGTAAATAAAACAATATAAGGGAATGTAGGGCAAAGTGGCGAGGCTAAGTGAAATGATAAAACACTTTCACAGTTTGCAGCACCAACTATCTAGCAGTATTTTAACTAATTGTTCCTCAACTAGTTGTTGATTCCTGTCAAAAAATAAATAGATATACAGATAAAAGAAAAAAAAATGCAAGTCATTTTCAAATTTTTACACATATGTTTTAAATATCATGGTTAATCAGAATTATTTCTTGTTATTATAAAATGATTAAGTTCTTGTAATCATCGTTTTAAGTATTAATTGAGACTGTTGTCCAGTGAAGTAGTTATTTAGTTCGTATTAGGCATGTTTCGATTTTAAATGTTAAATGCAATTTATCACGTGCACGCTGGAATATGAATGAGGCGAAGTGAAATAATTCATGTCGTCCACATGTTCATTCATTTATTTAATCACATAAGTAATTCTTCTTTTAATAGTTCATGTACATTTATTTAAGTATTAACTCAATTTGTTATTCATTCTTTCTCTTATTTTCTTATTCATTCTCTATTTTATTCGCTAATTTGTTTTCACATTAACTAAATCGTTTATTAATTAATTCGTTTGCTTACTCATTCATTTTTTGGAAAATGTTTTAAGTCATCAACTCGAAAACGCTTCATTACAAAAATATTTTAATTTTCAATTTGTCACCCCCTCCCTTTTTAGGTGAAAATTTCCCACCTTTTTTTGAAAGCACAAAATATTTGCTAAAAATAAAAAATAATGTTTCAATAATAACTGTATTACAAAATGCATCGTTCATTTTTTATGTACAATAATTTTCAAAATAAATTTCTAGTTTCTTAATTTTGAGACAGGCAAGTTACATTAACAATTTCACTTTTCCACACATCCCCCTACATTAAAATATTAGAGTGATGTAAAGTGTTTTGGTAATCTTCGATACGTGCTTCATAATGGGATTTGGTACTAATTATTACAGCAACCAGCAACTGTCTAAACATTAAGAGCATACAATTGTTTAATCATTACGTTAAGTAGATGAATGTCCGCTGGCCTCGTATATATTCGATACAGCTTAGAATTGTCTTTGTCTTTGAGGGAGTCCTTATCAGTACCTTAGACAATTGAACCTAAGTGATCTAAGATCAGTACAGGAGGGGGGGGGGTACCATTGTAGTCTCGAAAGTTTTCAAAGTTAACATTTGTTCAAACTCAAGATTGAGACAATTACAGGAATATTTTTTTTACTACCAAAAATCTTTGGGCCAGAAATACAACCCGCCATAGCTGAAGACCTAAGCGCTGTTTCTCACTTGCGAGTATTGACAATAATTTTTAACTACTTTATCTCTGGAACGGTTTAAGATACTCAGATACATTTCTTTTTAGTTGAAAAAAAAATATGCTTTTCTTGTAATGCAAAAATAATTAGTTCAATAAACGTAGTACAATTTTAGAATAACAAAGAAATATTTCAAAGAAAGTGTTGAAAAACTCCGTTTTGAACTTTACAACATCACAATGTTTCAATCATTTATATTATTGCAGATAATATAACAATGTATAAAAATAGCATTTCAGCAAGTTCAAACCTACCTTCTGAACATTAACATCAGTGTTACTGAATATTGCAATAAACTGTGCACAATATTGATTTTTTCCTGTGAACTAAATATTGAAACCTTTTGGTATGACCTTCCAATGGGGAGAGCCCTCAAACTTTTTTTTTTTTTTTTGCATTTAATTATGATTATTTTTTTATTTATTTAATCATTTCTTGTGCTCACATTTGAATGTATAAAAAATGTTTAAATGGTCAAAATTTACTGGTAATGTCTCAAAGTAAGTTTGAAAAACTCCGAAACTATTTGTAGTCCGGACCTTTTTTTCTCAGTACTCCATTGTATGCCACTGGTTTTTAGAAGTAGGCTATTTTTGGAAGAGACAAAGATTCCAATCGATTTTGACTGATCTTGTATTGCAATAACCCTTTGAGGGCCATGTATTTCTCTTAACCCTGCTACTGTGTTCGGGTCCTTTTCGACCCAAAACAGATTTCATTTGCTTATAAATTTTCGAGTAACGTTGGTATAACGTTTTAACTTCATGAATGTGTTCATTTTCATGTTATATTACACACATATTTTTTTTGTTTTGATTGAAGTATAACCCTACTTGTCAAAAAAAAGTTTACTAATACTGTGTTCGGGTCCTTTTGGACCCATATGATTAAAAAGCATGTATCAGAGAAACAAAATAATTTTATGCTTGTTTATTTTATTCATAATTTATGAAACAATAAATAAAACATTTGTTCATTGTTTTTGTACGTTTTTTAAATATTTTTTAATGGTTATCTGCTGTTTTTCTTTCATTCATTTTTTTTCTTCTTTTTTTTCTTTCTGAATACCATTTCTTCCTTTCTATGAATTGAAATCAGTACCATTGAAAATGTTTCAAGGTTAACTTTCATAGAACTGCAAACTCTGCAATTATGCCTATCTGAGGGGAATTCCCTTTTACCCCCTCTCTCCGCCGCTTCCCCCACGCATATGATTCTGTACATAAATCTGTACATCTCATACAAATGTTGTACTGTTCGTATTTCCATTTTTAACACTTCTTTTAAGCTTAAAAATTTCTAGTAAATTTCTGAAAGTGACAGCTTACATAATTTTGTTAGTTTTCTTTAGTACGAAAACTGGAATTGCTATAATATTTAAATTTTATGTATGTGTTTTCTCGGACTAAATATGTAAAATAAAATACAAAAATTGAGTGATTTATGTTTGGAAGTTTCTAATAAAATCAAATATAACAATTAAACTCGAAAAAATATAAAAAAAGCGGTGTTAGGGAATAAATTACATATGTTGGGTCCATTTGTACCCGAACACAGTATACGTATGTTCGGGACGAACACAGCAGCAGGGTTAAAGAACCCTTCAATACATTTTTTTTCTTGCTATATCTGAATGAATTAGATGTTTTAGAATCAACTTGAATTGAGTAACCTAAATTCCTAATTTCATTGTTTTTTTTTTTTTTTTTCAAAATTCTGCTTAATGAATTCACCCAGTAAAAGCGGAACTTCACGTCACGGCCTCTCAAAGATTTGTGTGTATATGAGCGTTTTTAACCATATTTATTTGTAATTAATTAAGGTTGGTTGGTTTTAGATTTATATGTATTTTACAAAATAATATATAATTCTTAAAATCAGAAAATAACTTAAAGACGCTATAAATATTAAATAAACATTCAGTTACATATATTTTTTAACATACTGAATAATTCACTTTGCACGGCATGGATATAATTTGTAAATAATGTATTTTTGGAATTACTCATACCACTTTCAATACAAACAATAGTAAATGCTCACAAAAGGATTTACTTTTTGCTCTCATAAAATAATTTACCTATTGAGTTTAAATTTTAGAATTACAACTGCAAAAATAAAAAGCTACTCTTCAAAAAGTAAATAAAACAAATTTTTGTGTTATGGTTCCAAGCAGAATGCCAGTTGGTTAGATAGCAACAAAAAGAGATAAGGAGATGATACCCTAACGCATATTGTCGAAATTCGACAGCAAATAATACTTGTATGCGTAAAAAAAGTGGTACTTGTGCTGTGAACGTACACTTAAGTGCCTTGAACAGCAACATACTGAAACACTCAGTCGTTGTGGTAATGAATAAATTGTTGCATATTTAAAATTGTACAATTCATTGTAGTTTACGAAATGATTTATTATTACTTCATGCTTTAGTATGAAGTATTAGACCTTGGTGGAAATATAGTAATAATTTAAAACATTCAAAAATATTTCAAGGTACCTTGAATGGAATGCATCCTAAATATAACAAAAAGGAAACACAAACTTCTTACTTGCTACGGATTAAACACATTTTATGACATTTATTACGATGAATGAAAAAATATCTGGATTGCATGAAGTATGTTTTGTGTGTGTGTGTGTGTAAAATTAATGTTGAAACATTTTTACTAACATACTTAAAAAAAATAGTTACTAAAGCTATGAAAACACGATAGATAGCAAACAATTATTTAATTAGTTTTTGGTTCTGCTTTCAAAACACAAACCCGTTATGTTCAGTAAAAAGAAAATCTGCTTATGAAAGAAAGCATGCATTAAAATTGCCAATTCACAAGTTTAATACCATTCTAAAAACCCAGTATTAGAGATGTAATTAACTGTGATCAAACTTTTTATCTGTACAAAAATTAGCATTTTGTAGTTTTTTGTGCTGCTGTAAAATTTTGAGAAATGAACTCTTTAGTTCTAAACGACTCAGTTGAGAGTTAAAAAAGATACCAAGTTTGGTTCCAATAAATACCTACATATCAACCAAGATGATGTAACAGAACGGAAGTAATCTGCATATTGTGGTGTCCCAATACAGTTTTGAAGCTTTGTTTGAAAAAACAGTACCAAATTTGAACCTTAGACAAACAGTTTTTCAGTTCTGGTAGATGAATACGTACGTATACACTTATTCACATAATGGCCGAACAATTTACTCAGTGATAACTAGGTGTTAACTCTGTGATCAGTGATAATTAACTCGGCGGTTGTAAATGAAACATGTCGAATGTTCACACGCTCTCAGATAGTAACGTACGTGCTGATGGATTGAAGAAAACTGTTCCACGTTAATTTTAAGTTAATGGGATTGAAATTTAGGTTGAAATGTCAATGAAAAAAAATCACAAATATTTTACTCCCTTTACTTGTTCAAATAAGTGAAAAATATAATTCCTAAACTTTTATTTAACAGTACTCTATACCCCCTGATAATAAATAAACAAATTAAATATTAGCCACAACAATGCTGAACTGTTGCGTAGTACAAGCTTTTAAGAACAATTAGATAAATAGTTTGTGAAACATAAATTCCGCGTGTTAAGAAATAATTGTAATCCGTTCCTTAATCTCGTTGTGCACCTGAATGTATTTCCCACTTAAAATTATCTCTTTGAGGTAAACATTGGATTGCATAAATTTCAAAAATATGTATTTATATTACTCAACAAGTTTCGGTACGTAATCTTTTAATTACCCGGTACAATAAAATGAACAATAAAATGAACAATAAAATGAACAATAAAATCCGCAGATAAGGACAATATAATAAGCAACATCTAGTGATTAAAACATAATAGACATAAATTGTATTTTTTAATTCAAAATTTAACGTCCCTAGTAATGTTTCTTGCAAGGTTTAGCTACTTACTGTTATTTAAAAATCCACTAGAAATTAAAAGTAATGATTAGTTAATAAGATAGCATTAAAATATATTATTTGAAACCGATTTCCTTTTAAAAGTTATTAAATAGTGTTACTGATAAATTGTATATTAAAATATTAATAATTGTTGTTACTGACGCACAATGTAATAGAAATACATCTTTGCTGCCTATACTATGCTTAAAGTAAATTTTTGTGTATGAATGTTTTTTTTTTCCCGCCCCTAAAATAATAATTAGGAATCAAGTTAACTTCTGAAATCAGAATCAATGTATGAAAATTGTTTATTGCAACAAAATTCATAATATATTTTTAAGCTTTTAAAATCATCCTGCTAGATGTTTATTACAACAAAACTCATATTCCGTTCGTCTGTTGTTCGTTTTATTGTTTAATCATTTCAGCCAATTGGAAACAAATAGACATTGGTTAAGTTTTTTTCTAAAGTATTTTATTCAATAAATTATGTTTTTTAACAGCGTCAGTACCGGTAGACGAAGACTACGCTATTTTTCGGAGGGCATACAAAAATTCCTTTGTTTTCAGGTGAGTGATATAGATGGAAATTGAGGTCATCAATTCTAAAAACTCTTAACTTTTAATGATGAAATTACAGATTCTTAGAAAAGAAGATATGTGTAATTTCTTGCTTGCAAACAGTAAAAAGATATGCTTAAAAACAATAATTAAAAAAAACATTTAAATGTACTTTAATTAATTTTTTTTTCTATTATTTTCTACTGTGCGAAATTTTTATTCAAAATACAAAGCTTGAAAGTACGCTTGAGTGAATTTTTGAGGGATATTGTCATCTTGCTTCTGTCTTGAATATCTTGCTTCTGTCATGGTTTTCACATTTTGCTTCCGGTTGCAGAGTTAAATTCAGCCGCGTGAACTTTAACGCACTTCCGCTTTATAGTGGAGCGAGAAAGATTCATGCTGCCAAGGTTCAACTGCAAAGGTTTGGCTTACGTGGTTTTGAGTCGAGTCGTTACCAACGGTCGAGTACAATCCTTGGCAGGACTACGACTGGAAGCTTTAAATCCGACTGAAATTGTTGGAAATAAACCTTGCAATATTAAAGCAAAAGAAGAAATGAAACGAATGAGATTAGCTAACAATCAACATATTAGTCAAGTTCAAAAATTTGCTTAAGTGACTTATTAAAAAAGGCTGTAGAAAATGCATTGGTAGTTCTTCAAATTGAACATTACGCTTGATGGCGTTTGACTCAAAGTAAGTTGATAAATTAACAAAATTGGAAACGAAATATTTTCATGAATAAAAAATAACGTGTTCGTGAATAGCATTTTTAACGGCGTTTGTTATTTTCTCGGTGAATTATGCTTAACGGCGTTTGTCTTCACGCAAATTCAAAATAAATTTTAAAACAAAAAAACTTTAACATAAAATATAAAAAAAAACTTTTTAAATTTAAAGACTATTTCTGTCCGCTCATTCGCACTAAAAAGTATGAAATAAACTAAGTATTCGATATAGTGATTATAGTGCTCAGAAATTCCAGCTCATCTTGATATATTTATATTTACGTTAATGTTAAGCAGCCAATAAAGTTTAAATTAAAAATTTGATTGAAGAAATCGGCGGTTTCCTGTTTATGACGACTAGGTTTTACTATACCGCATATTTCTTAAATCAAATTTTTAATTTAAACTTTATTGGCTGATTAACATTAACGTAAATATAAATATATCAAGGTGAGCTGGAATTTCTGAACACTATAATCACTATATCGAATACTTAGTTTATTTCATACTTTTTAGTGCGAATGAGCGGACAGAAATAGTCTTTAAATTTAAAAAGTTTTTTTTTTATATTTTATTAACACTTTGATGTAATAGTTCGAAGGAACTGACAGATTATTTATCTGCATTACAAGCAACTTTATATACCAAACTTTTAAAATGTAACACTATATGCTGTTTCTTGGGTATCATATTCAATTTGGGTGGACATTTGATTAGGTAAAATGATTGATAACTTCCCTAATCTAATAGCGATAATACTTTCTATATTTTTTCGGAAAATATCCCTGTTTAAGTACTTATGCGAGAACATAAATGGATTACGGATAGTTTAACCACGAATTTTAACTGTATAAATAATTAATGCGTAAAACGATACACTGATTCTAGGATATCACATTCGATTCAGTATGACATGTGATTAGGTAAACTGATGGATCACCGATCATCCAATGTCCGAATCTGAGCAATTACAACTACTCCCCACGCTTTACGCCGTCAGATCTGAGTGATTGATTAGTTTGTTATTGCGAGGGCAATACAAGTTAACCAACAGTGTAAACAAAAATATACTTTGTTACTTTACAAAAGTACAGCTGGATTAAAAATATATATATATACCCATTCAATATTTTAAATGCATGTTAAAAAACGTTTTTTTTTTTTTGTCTCTGTGTGTAGGAGAAAGGTGACTTTACATCACCTGTACCTACAAGAATATTCTTTCGATGGCATGTATTAGGCCACATGAATGTTTACTCAACACTTGTAATAAAATTCCGTGTAAAAGAACACATAACCATTATTATAATTTTTTAAAATGTAGCTGACGCTTTGAAAAAGTGTCACATTTTACAAACGACATCACTTCAAAAGTTGGATTAAAGTAAGTGCACCATATAAGATCAACCGTAGGCCCATGCCTAATACCTCTCTCATGTACGATTCCATTCACCCTAATTTAATGAAAATGGGCGGTGAATGCGCCAAATATAAGGTCCACGGTCTAATATATCTCTCAAGTACGATTCTATTCACCATTTTTTACATTCATCGACTTATAATATATATGTCAAAAATCATTTTATGTGATGGTTTAGATTTAAATTAATAATCTTATCGGTTTAGCAAAAAATGGCTTATTAGGTACACGAGACTCTAAAAGCCAACTTGAAGAATCGCTGAAAGTATTGTCAAATAAAACAAAAAAAACAAATTAAAAAATTCTTTATAGTGAAAATATTATATATTAAACCTTATTTCATAAACTCAAAGCATTATCAGAAACTCACATTTTTACTTTAACGGAAGAGTGAAGATCAATCGTCACATCAGAGTTTTAAAAATATCTATCGGAAATTTATGGGGCTATATTCTACTTTTCTAGGATTTATTTTTTTTTATAGGATACTTTTTCTAGGATTTATAAAATTATAAGCATAGAAAAAATAATACGAAAGGCCAGCATTTTTTTTAATTTATAAACTATAGGAACTTAGCTTCCTAAAACAATTAACTATTTTTTCAATTTTTGTAAACTAGTGAATAAGGAAGAAACAAAATTTACTGTAAAATAAGATCAGGCAATTTTGACAAGACGCTGTTACTACACTTTTGCTTGTGTGAATTGCTTGTGGATAATATTTCATGAACCATTAAGTTTTTTCTTGATGATAAAATCTCGATCTAAAAAAAATTATCTATCCTATGGAAAAGGGGGGAGGGGTTGTTTTACTAGTCCCAATTTGGAGTACTCACCTTAGAAAAATATTTCCGACAGCAACACATTTATGGAATATGTGTCAGAAATAAACAGCTGCTGTTAATCAAAGACAAAAGTAAATAGATTTTAGCATTAAGAAAGAATATGTACTGTGAGTTACCGAAACATAGTTATGTCTTGCGAATGTACCAAAATATTACTTGCTCTCTCTCTCTGTATATATATATATATATATATATATATATATATATATATATATATATATATAATACAGAGAGACATATATACATTTTAAAACTGAAAAAAAAGAAAAAGGAAAATATCTATGGTATATATATATATATATATATATATAGTATATATATATATATTATATATATATATATATATATATATATATATATATACTATATATATATATACCATAGATATTTTCCTTTTTCTTTTTTTTTCAGTTTTAAAATGCCCTAGTGTTGTTTGGTTGTTTCCATAATACTGACATAGTTAAGTACCGTACAGCAACTTATACTACAGTTTATAAAAAAAGTTAAGCGGAAGTATTTTTATAAATAGAATACAGTAATATGACAAAGTTATTGATGTTAAATAAATATACTTATGTTTTTTTTTTACTTGGCCTTAATGAAAAAAAAAAATCTAGAAAGGTAATGCATATACAAAATATCAAACTAGATAGTACATATAAGAAAGTGTGCAAGGCACAGAAAAATATACAACTTATTAGAAAAGATGACTAATTCTATAGAAAAGACAGAAGGGAAATAGTTAACTAAACCATTCAGATAGAAACTAGGTAACCAGGCTGTACAGATAGGACAATAAATGAGTTGAACATGTAAGAAAGGGAAAGTCGGCCTTACATATAGGAATCTGAAAAATTAGGTCGCATAGAGTAGAAAATAGATAACACAGATGAGGCCATAGGAAAGCAGAACTAATATAACTCAGAGATCTATCCTTTCAGGAATGTAAGGAACTACTTTTGAAAGAAGATAATGGCAATTTGTTTCATTACATATACGTTTAAACACAATACTTAAAAGAAACAAAACGTTCTACGAGGGTTTTTTACAATGGGGAGGAGGGCACTCGAGGCATAGATTAAAAAAAATGCACCCCCCCCCCCCGTGAAACTGAGTATTAATGCAGTAAAAGGGAAGTTTACTGAAATTACTCACAAAGTTAACTAAATACATTTAACGAGAACATTTTGAGCTGAAATATAGTATTTCATTAATATTTTATGAATTTTTTTGCTCATATTTTAATGTAGATGTTAAGTAGCGTGTGTTACATTGTTATTAATATGTGTATTAAAAATCATTCAAACGTTTCTCATGATTTTCTTATCGTGTTGGCAGTCATTTTTTTGAAGAAAAAATAAATGAGAAAAATATTTATGATAAAACCATCTCATGAGTAAGAGGTAACACCAGCTAGTGAATACTGCAAGAGAAAATTATAAAGTGTGTCTTCACATTATCACTATTTCAAAGAAATAAAAAATACAATACTGCATTCACCATTTAAAATTCATAAAATTTAAAAAGATGATTCCCCACCAGAGAGGATTTTGAATTTCAGCAAGTGTGGCTTAAAGTGAATATTTTATGCAAATTTTTATTGCGAGATAATTGTTTACTGAGCTGAGCAAACAAAAAATGCTATCTAATTCTTCGCTAAAAATATGTGGGTAGTAAATGTGTGCATATTATTTTAGTATATTGAAAATGTTGAGTTATATATTTCAATGCATATTTTTTCACATTGAAAAAAAATTGAAATTTTCCAAATGCGTCAGAAGTGTGGTTAAAAAGTTTATTTGCAATTCTTAATAGTACTCTTAAGTATAACTCAAAAAAATCAGCTGCATGTTACATAAAACTTTCATGTTTTCAACTAAATTCCATTAAAATTCATCCATTAAAACCTTTTTATTTTTAAGCATACACTGTAATATTAATTAATAAAATATTTAACCTCTAATCCTAATGAGCGTGTATTCTACAAAAATAAAATCATGAACGTCTCATTTAAACACGTAATTTTATCCTAGTTTTCTTTTAAGACTTTGCAAAACCTCTAATCTACGACTAGAAAACTGAACACGCATAAAGCACAGTTACGAAAAAGAAGTTAGCTATCTAGATAAATTAACACAATAAAAAAATAGGTCATTAAAACCAAGTTTTGTATATTTTAAGGAACTATTTGCACTTCAAAATATAATTGATTTATTTTTTTTCTTTTGTTTATTTTTTCCGCAAGTATAAAATAACGTAGTTAGTAAACTAATAATTGCCTTTTTAGTTTCTGATTTTTTAGACTAAATTACATATTTTCCATTCTTGTACCATAAGTTTTGCAAAGTTATTACCACAAATGTAACCAAACCTGCAATAATGTCTGGAATTTGAAATTAGAAATTTCTGTATGTATAAATAGCGACAAGCTTTTGATCATAACTGATTTCAGTCCAATTATATTTGTAACTTATGATGTTAAAT
This sequence comes from Uloborus plumipes, assembly GCA_038373865.1. Classification (NCBI taxonomy): domain Eukaryota; kingdom Metazoa; phylum Arthropoda; class Arachnida; order Araneae; family Uloboridae; genus Uloborus; species Uloborus plumipes. The sequence continues at coordinate 45,987 of JAXGGA010005261.1, read as the reverse complement.
AATGTTAATGCAAACAGTTACTTTGAGCATGAAAAAGTATAAATAGTGTTTGCAATAAGAAAATGACTTACACACACACACACACACACACACACACACACACACACACACACACACACACACACACACACACACACACACACACACAAATACAGTTCGTTGTACTTTATATTTTGATTAATGCGTTTATTTTTGTTTTAAACATATATTTTAACATGTTGTATCCTCCTAGGAACCGAAATTTATGAGCAAAAATCTCAGTAGTAGCTGCTATTATTTTAAGAAAAAGCTTTTTTTAAAAAAACTATGACTTTTACAACTTTGGCTATACCACAAAAAAAAAAGCAATAAAATGCAAACACAAAAACATATTGTACTTTTATTACAACCATTAATTATTATTTTCTTTTTTTTTTTTTTTGCAACCGGAAACAATCGAGAAACTTGATAAGTGTAGTTAAAATAAACAAAACTTACCTGATACAGTAGACAAAGTAGCTAAAACATGAATCCATAAAGCTATCGTCAATCCTTTTTTTGAATTTAAAATACCATTAGCCATGTTCAGAGAGAATAGTCCCTAAAAATGATCTTTCCGGCAGCTAGTCCTGATTTCCGGGATTCTCTACAACGCAATCGCGGACAAAAGCTGCACGACAAAAAACAAAGAGAGCAGCAAGTGTAATGTTATCTTCTGGGCGATGCATAGAACAAATGACACCACAACTCGGAACGAAATTTCGGCGCGTGGCCGCACAGAGCTTTTGAATTTCGCTACTGTGCGGAATCGGGCGAATTTCCACTGGATCGACACGGATGAGTCCACTGGTAGCCGAGGGGAGACGCCAGTATTGCTTTCGGAATGAACCTAGATTGGCTGTTATTTAACGTGTACCTAGTAGAGGAGAACACTTTCTAATCTATTCGTGACAGCTTGTTTAAGGAAATTTATCTCTCTTATTTCGATGATTTATTTAGAGCTCTAACCATTTAATTTCAGTTACATCAGAGTAAATTATTTTGAACTGTTGTTCTTTTATATGAATAGGCAAAGACATTGCTTTTTCTTCTTACACTTCTTGCATGCAGATATCTAGTTCCTTGGACAGAGTAATCTTCATTCTTCTCTAAAGATAGAACGAGTTTATGTTCATGCTAAAAATGTTTTTAATTAAAAATTTTAACAGAACTAGTTATATATATACATATTTATTTATTTATTTATTTATTATTGCGGAACGAAAAAAGAAAAATGTGGAATTTCCGTAATCCCTATTAAAAAGTTAAATTAGTTCTCCCTACTTGCCTCTAAGTGCAAAAATTTAAACCTCATATTTTGTGTAAAAAAAGTTAGACGTGTAAAAAGTTCGCCATGTTTTTCGGGACTATAGCTTCTCTTTTATACATGTTTCAATCATTTAATTTATTATTCGTGATCAGGACAAAGTGCCGTTCTATATTATGTTATTTCTAAATAACACCGAAATTTAAATGCAGGAAGTCATTTTTTATAAGTGTGCATTTCGTGGCTCTTGACCTACTTTCTTGTCAGGTGAAGAAATAAAGGAGACACACTGGCGAAATAAGGGCAAATATTAAAAACTGTTTTGTCAAGAAATATATTTCCCTGAATTAATTAAATTCATTACAAGCTAAAACAATCTACAGTTACTTCATTAAAATATAGTCACTATATAGTGTAACTAAAACAAATATGTTAGTAAGGACATTTAAAATTTAGTTTTTATATCCATTACATTTTATTAAAAATGTAAAGTGATTTTCTGAAATCCGTTCCTTATCGTATATTTTACTTTTTTTCGCTTTTCATCTGCGCCTTTTCATTATGTTTCTTTGGCAAATGCAACCCAGATACTTATAAAGAGGAGCTACTAATCAACTCTTGTTAGGCAACAATGGTTCTGCCTTATTCGAACAACTATTTTCCCACTTGCTGTTCAAATAGTGGACAAAAGTGATGTCAATTCTTCTGACTCATTTATTGTGAAGAACATTCCAAAGATTCCCTTTATTTCCTTCCTTATCTTATCACCTTTTTCTTATAAAATTCCTCTACTAGCATCTATGTGTCTATTTCAAAGAAGGCTTTAAGCTGGAATAAATGCATTTTTAAATTATCTTATTTTTCATCAAAACTCAATTATGATGCAGTATTTCTACAGAATGTACGTATTAGAATTGTTATAATTAAAATTAATTGCGTGTAGTAATCTGCCGTGGACAGATAAGCAACAGCATTTAATAAAAATGAGTTTGAGATATTTAAAAAACGCATTTTTGAATTTCTGCAAAATATAGAAATTTGAAGAGATTTTAATCGATTTTTTTGTTTTTATAAAAACATTCTTGGGTTATAGGATTCATTTTGATTTTTCGCTGGCCATCTTGACTAGTGGTCAGAGAAGAGTGGGATGGTTTGTCCCGAGGTTTGAATCTCTGTTTGGGCATGCATTCGCTATCTTCTGTTCTAGTCTTTTTTTGTGTGTTGTGAATGGTTGCCTCCCCTATAAATATGTCTTGTGGCAATATTGCCTGTTTTTAAGTCTTCTGTTCTCTAAAGTTCTTAATATATTAATACATTAAAAAATAATAATAATAATTAGCAAATAAAAATTGAGAAATGGATCATTGTGCCATTTGTCAGGCAAACTTACATGGGTAGAAAAATAAAAAGCATTACTATTTGATGTATGTTTAGACATTTTATATATTAAAGATGAAGCAAAGATATGACCTTTTTACCAGAGTTTTTGCTTGTTCGAAACGTGAGGCGTAATTCGGCTGCTTCGGATTACAATAATTTATGTTTTAAAGTTTCATTTTACAACCACAATTACTTAAAATATTTTTCTTCAAGCTCTACAGAATTATAAAATACAATAAAACGTATAAGAAAAGTATGTTTAATTAAAATGATTGGGTATTGAACCGTTGGACTTCAATAATTAACAGTAGGGAATGTGGGGCAAAGTGAAGTAGTTCAGCTGACACACCTGTTTCAAAAAGAACAAATTTTAAATTTGTTCTAAAAATCAGCGTACATGCAGAAAGAATAATGTATTTTGTAATACAACTTCAGTTTAAATATTATCTTTCATTTTTTGTCAGTTATTTTGCACCTTTAAAAAAAAACGAAGTGGAGATTTTTCACCTCAAAAAACTATGGGACAAAGTGAAAAATATTAAGTTGGTGCGTATGAAATGTCGGATTCTTAAGTGATTGTATAAAACTGCATATCTTTCTTCAAAAGCTGTTTATTCAATCAAAGTATGCTCCATTCGCTTCAATACACTTCTCCCAACGAGATTTTAAAGCGTAGATGCCAGTCTTAAAAAAATTTTGGTCTTTAGAATTAATAAACTCTGATATCGGGTTTTTTAGACTGTCTTCATTTTCATAGTGTTTGCCCCTTAAAACAGCTCTAAATGCTTGAAAAAATAAAAATCGGTCGGCGAGAGATCCGGTGAATATGGTGGATGCTGCAAAACTTCATATTCGAGTTCGTTCAGTTTCGCAATTGTTTTGTGTGTCGGCAGAATTCATATCGGCAATAAACTCAAAAGAAATAACAAAAGGGAAGACCTTCGAGAAAACCTATTTTGCTGAAATGAGTCTCTGGCAATGAACAATACGACTATGAATGAGGTTATGCCAAAGACAAAAGTATAACGAAAACAGAGAGACAAACGTCCGCATGTAAAGAGAATCCGACATTTCATACGCACCAACCTAATACAGTATATTTGTAATGAAACATTTTCTATACAATATACTACAGTATTTTTTATCAAATAAATTCGTAAATAAAGGAATAAATGAATTATTGATGGAAACATAAGCGAATTTAAATGAATAAACTAATGAATCATTCCATAGTGACTAACGTAACATTCAGAGCTGATTTTTGTAACTGTTTTTACTTGTAACTTAAGGGATAGAGTATTATTTTTTGTTATGCTGGTGGATTTACAATGTACATGGTATCTATGTATCATTTCTGCTAAGAATTTGATACAAAATTACCTACTGACAGTAGATATTTTTTCAACCAAAATAGCAGCGTGATTAACGCAACATTTTTGCAACCCTGAAAATTAATGCTCATGTTGTAAGGCAAAAATTTCTCATAGTTAAGCAAGTGTTAAAATTTGAATGATATGTTTGAAAAATGTGTAAAGTTGGCTTTTAAAAACATAAAACACATTTGTTAAATATTAATTTTTTTAGTCTTAAGTGTCACTTTTACTCAAGATGGAGTGTGACTAACGTAACCATCGAAAAACAAGCAGTAAACTAACTACAAACTATTTATTATGGATAATCTCAGTGATAATTACAATACATCCTCTGATTTTTTTAACTTCTTATGTTGCATGATTTATATTTATTTAGTTATTTATTTACTTTTCAATACTTTTTTCACTTCGGTATTTTTTTTTTCTTCGGCTGAGGTTGACATTTCTATAGAATGAGCCTAATAAATAAGTTAATTAATCTATGAGAAAAAGAAATAAGTGAATTAATGAATAAATAAGGGAATTAATAAGTAAAAGAATGTAAATAAATAATGAAATGAAGAAATATGTACGCGATTTGTTATATGAATGCATAAGCAAACGGAATCTGCTATTTCACTTTGCCTCATCCACTTTGCCCTGCGTGCACTTGACAAATTACATTGAACATTTAAAATACAAACTTGCCTAAATAGAAACTGAATAAGAAATGCACTGGACATCAGTAGATTCTAGTTAATAGTTTAAATGATAATTATAAAAATTTTATCATTTTATAATAACAAGAAATAATTTCGAGAAATCACGAATTTTACAATAAAAGTATTAAATTTTGAAAACGACTCGTGTAATGTTTTTCATTGGTCCTAGGAGCAATTTATTTCTTTTAAGGAATCAACTGTGCGTCTAGGAACTTAGTTATAATATTGCTTGATAGGTGGCTTTGCAAACTGTGAAAATATTTTACCATTTCAGTTTACCCCGCAATTTCACTTTGCCCTACATTCCCCAATATTATGTTTAGATTGAGAGCTCTAGTAATATTAAACAGTTGAATTCAGTTACATTTAGTTACTAATTACATGTACGAATTAAGTTGCTTTAAAATTAAGCTAGTAAAATGTCACTTTCTTGAAATACTTCTAGTGTTGACACTACTGAAAAAAAATAAATTAAATAAAAGAAAACATTTGTGAAATGTATCAACACGTTAAAAAAATTTAACTTATTTTGCAAATGTTGACCAAAATTATAAATAATAGTCCAATATTATTAAACATACTGAGAATTAACAAAAATCTAATATAATCTGACTTATTTTTTTAACAAGCAATAAAGGTGAGAGTGACCATTCTTTGCACGTCCACTTTTGATGAAAAATATTACGTTTCGATTTCCTTTGTTACTTAAAAGAAAAGATTACTTTAAATTTACTTCTTTTTGAAATGAACACTTCCAAAATTAAACGTATTAAGTATTGCATTTAAAATGTAAATGCTGAATGATAAGTAAGGAGGAATGCATGTCCATGACTCTATAAGAAATAACTGATCTTCAAAATTTATAAATTGAGCTAATTTAGATACATATTATAATGTTAATGTAGCTAATTTCTAGTAATTTGATAATTGATCACATCAGTTGGTTTTATTATAAACATCAAGTTACTGTAGAAGATTTTATTCGTATTTCAAATAATGCTTCCTACTACTTGTCCTTATTTCAATTTAAAAAAAAATCCTCCTTTCTGCACTGTAAAAAAACCTTGTTCTTACAGTATAATACTGGCAGCAGAGGTGCCGGGTACTGTAAAATGCACAGTAATATATACTGAAAATTTTCTAATTTTGCAGTTTATTATTGTTAAATTTTGTTTTAAACTGGAACCTCTGCTGCCAGTATTATACAATTAATACTTTAATTACTGAAAAAAACTTGAAAGAAATTAAGCTTAAAATGCTGTGTAACACCAATAATATTGAAATTATTGAGAATAGCATCATTGAATAATAATATTAATCATCATTCATAGGGAGAATAGTATTATATTGTATCCATTTGTTCAACGCTCAAGGCTATAACTTCAATACGTACAATCACTAAAACTTCGTTATTCGGTGCTTCTGCCAAACAGCGCTTCGCGCGCCATCTCTATTTTATATCATTTAAAGTAATTGTATACAGATAAGAGTTTCTTAAATGTGATATAAAATTGAATAAATGAAGTTGTCACACCCACCATGGTGCAAGTCAACTTCAAAGAAATTTCAAAATTAATGTTAACTTTATCTATTGAAAGCTAAGATATTCGCTTTTTTTCATATTATCACTCTAAGATAATGCTAAAAAATTGCAACTATCACAAAGCATATAATCCAACTTTTTGGGGAACTAAAGTATTACAAGAAACTGTAAATTACACAGAGACAGTTTGTTTTCGACTTGAACCATTATTGCTTTCACAATCGAATATGATTGTCAGTTAAAATCAGATGATGTCACGAAAATCCCGAAGTTTCTGGATGACGAATGTCTCCTGCAGCTATTGGTGATCCAGCGACATGCAAGAATAATTGCTCAAAGGTCGAGGGTCGTCGTACACGTTTGGCATGTGACAAATAACATAATAAGGAGCAAAATAGTCACCTCGTTTATGTGTCCAACTTTGAAAAGCTGCTATTCGGTTACTAACTGATGTGGATATTTGATATTCTTTTAAGACGAAATGTTTATTGTTTTTATAACTGTTAATAATAATTAAACTCAAAAAGTGTAACGATTGCTTGTTTATTGAGTAATAAAAATAAAATACCAGTTTCATAGTTATTCTAGCAGTTTAATCGTTAGGAGGCGTACTTTTTAATTTCTATTTTGAAATGTATTTTGATCAGTAAATTATTTGTTGTATATAAGCCGTTTTTGATAAAGATCCGTTAAGTCGACTTTAAATGAGAAATAATTTTATTAAAAAAATATAAAAAAGTTTAAAACCATCTTTCCTAATGGCTTAACAGCAATACGTCAAAAACCATTAGATATCAACAAAAATTGAATATAAAGTAAGGGTTTTCAGTCAAAACCCTTTAGATTCATAATTCCGAAATTGGAACTATGGATTTTAAGAAATGCCTATACCATATTTTGACTCTAAAAAACTCATATCTCGTGGTAATTTTTCATTCATTTTAAACACTTACGTACTTTCCTGAAAAGATTTTATCTTGAGACTGCATTATTTTTCAGTTATATGAGATGTTAAAATAAATATATAATATATTATGCTTTAGATATTTACTGATCATAACTTGCATCAGTTATTTGATATTAATGTTTGCTTCTTTAAAATTTTAAATTACGATCCTTTTAAACTCTAGTTTAAATAAATCTTAAAATTTTTATTTGATACTGCCTGAGCCAAATATTTACACTAAAAAAAGAGCAAAGAACTAAGAACCAACAACTATTCGAACTCTTTAAAAGTCAGTACTTTAAAAATTTTCCCTTTGTCGGCTGCTTCCAACTTTTCACTTAAAAATAAAGTGCAAAGTGACAGAGTAGCGTTTTTTGATAGTTTTATTCTCCTCATTGAATATACGCAACACAATGGCGATTCTCGCAGAAGCAAATTAAATAGCGAGAAGGCGCCAAAATTACACCTGAGGTTTATTTGAGGAGTAACCGTTAAAGATAAGCTAAACTAGTAAATGAAATCTGCAGTATCGAATTACTTTTTGCTTTTAGTTTATTGAAAGGGTTTCAAATATTAAAGAGATGTATCGTATGGAATTGCGTTGAATGTGAAACATTGCATTTTATAGTATTCATTCTAATAAATATACTTCCCTTTAAAGCACATGACGCTATATAATTTAGTAAACAATTGAAAATAAAAATAATTAGTTTTTGTTTCTTATATCAAATATTTCAGAAACTTAGTGCTGCAATTTCCTTTACTAATCATAAAAAATTAAATTTTTCGATTTAATTCAATTAAAAAAAATGCTCAGTAATACTCGTGCACTAGTGTAAAATATTTCAAGTTTGGGTGTTCTGACGAAATTACAAGTTTTTTTTTTATTATTATTCTCATTTATTGCAATAAAAGTGGGCGAGATTAAAATTAAATAACGCACATATTGCAACTGGCTCACTTTCCTTCACTAAATAAAGTAGAATGAGTGGAATTGTATATAAATGGCTCCAATTAAATTAATGGGGGTGAAATATTTTAGTAAAAATTGTTATTTTGATGGAATTCGGTTTCTACCGAAATTGGAGACTTATTGAGAATGTGCGTTCTCGTTAATGAAATAATTGATTACACGCTTCGATTTCTTTTGATGGGAAACATGCAGAGTTTTCAGTTGATTGATACTAGGATATGTAATTCAATACGAATATATTTTCACAGAATGGGGTTTTATTTATTGTAACTTCATTTTGTTGAAACCAGAATAAATATTTCTATTAAATTATTTTATCTTCAGTGAAAGCACATATTCTTATTCGACTACATTCTTCAATATTTTGGGTAAGGGAATTTTCATTTGATTCTGATTGGTGACCACGATTGCTTTTTGTTTTCAAAAAGGCCAATAGCACACACTTCTTAAAATACATTCGCTATGCAACTGGTAGATAGCAAACCATGTAATGCCTAGTTGTGTAACCTATGAAATTCATTCGCGTTCGACTGTAATATTTTTCTGTGAGCACATTTTAATAACCAATTAAATATTTTATTTTCTTTTAAAATTATTTACTTCAGAGTGGGAAGGAAAATTGCATACATTTAAAGAGCTTAAAAAAACTTATAGTACGAGCTTAGCCGTATTGGTATAACTAGTACGATATTACGTACTAAACATCTTTCCATAATAAACTGAGGAAATAAAAGAACACAACTGTTTAACAGTTAAATATTTTAGTAAACTAATTTTTAATAAAAATAAACGGCTTGCATCGTTATGAAGTAATATACATTAAAAAAATAAATAAAAGAATAAGGGGAAAAATCCGAAAGACGTAAAATAAATGGACTGAAAAACAAAAGCATAACAACGAAACAAAAAGTAAATTTAAGCAACGAATATAAATGTCGTGCATCTTTGAGTTATGATTTTATTTTCGAGCTCAACCAATTAGAATCGCCTACCTTGCTCAACGTAAGCTTAGGATTTTCGTTTTCAAAAAACAACTCTAAAAGTTATCCATTTTACACAGAAAACTCCAAGTTTTCAAATAACTTAAAATTAAAAAATGGGCGGGAAATCTTTCTACTCCGTGTTGGTTTTTATATGAAAATTTATATTTAATTTATATGAAAAATAAACATAAAATTCGAATACAAAAATATCAGTTAAACAAATATTAATTATCGAGTTAAAACTAAAGGGATATTTTTCAACTCAAGGAATTAAGCATTTAATAAAAATACTTAGGGCATTAAGAACAAAATGAAAACCCCTAATTCCCATTAAAAAAGAAAAGAATTTACTTGAAAATTACGCTTTTGTTACAATAATTGAAAATTACCCCTTCCCCTCGAATATTTTTATTTATTTTTTTTTTATAAAATACACATCTCATTTGAATATCAGTCATCTAAAAAGTAGACACTTACTCATAGCGAAAAAAAAAACGATGTTCATAAAAAAAAAAAAATTAAATACGCATTTTTTGCATAAAAAATTGCATGGTAACTGAGTCTCTATTGTCAGTAAAAGGCAAATCCTTGAGAAAGACATCTTTTGTTGAAAATACATTGAATTTCAGTTATTTTATTGGTATGATTTTATAAACTACAAGCCGTATCCGGACGACTGCGCTGTTGCTGTAAATTTTTTTTAAAAAAGTCAATCGTATTTAAATGTCCTTCGCCACTTCAAAATAGAAAGAAAAATGGTTCGTTAGTTAAAATGCATGCAGATAATTTTTCCTCATTTCTAAGCGCACTCGCAGAGGGAATAAAAATATCCTGCTAAGATGGCTTCAACTGCTATTCAACTGGTCATCTGCTCCTTCTTTCAAAGAATAAAACATTCAAAATTACGGTAGCTAAGTGTTTAAATTAAATAATAAGAACATAATTTGCAACTGTCCAATCCAAAAGAAATTAAAACAAAAGTAAATTAATAAATACATAATAAAAAATAAATAATAAAAATAAAAATCAAGGAAATAAAAATATCACTAAATTTTGATTTATCTTTTAATAGATAAACACTGAAAATATTTAGCCATCGTCTGTAGGCTGCACAAACAAATAAATAGATAGGATAATTATTTCGAGCTGCAGTCATTTTTGGGTCCTAAAATTAAATTTCAAATAAGAACTACTTGACTTTTTTTTTTTTTTTCAAAACAATCTATAAACCAACCTGAACACTGAAACAAAATCTATCGGTGTTTCCGAGTTAACCCTAGACATGCAAATTTGGTCTCTGTTTTATTTATCTAAAGGTTCACTAATTATGGTATCTTCAGTAGCGCTGTACGAGAAAAGTTCGATTTTTGAAAAATGTCATTAAACATACGGTCACTTTTATGGCAACAAATAGATCTTAAAAACTCCTGTCATTCTGCCACAGTATTTCCATCACTACAAATGAATTTGGATTAATCTGCTCAATGCATAAAGAAAATATTAAAAATCCTAGTTCCTTATTGCTACTTCACATAATTCAAAAAATTTGTTTTGTACTAAAAACTTCAAAAACTTGATTTTAAAAAACGTCATTTCGTCACAAAAAAAAAACAGAAGCATTGGAGAAAAAATTATACCTTCTGTTTTGTTTTTCACATTTTAATTTTTTCCGGTGAAATTCAGAGAAAAATATCAGTTTTCATGAAAATAATTTCACTGTAATGACTTTAGTTTTTTTAGAATCAAGATTGTCATTCCGACACACATGAAATCACACTAAAATCAATTGTTTTTCTCATTATAATCAAAATATAAGGGTTATGGATCTCTAAAAAATGTAATTATTTTCAGAAACTAAAGTAAAAAATTAAAATCAAACGCATTATTTAAAAGTCGTAACCCCGGCGGAACTTTTATAACTTGAATAGAGAAGGGAGTTTCGAACTCCAATAGTTAAAGCATTTATTTTTTTTTTATTTCTTCATTTTTTTTCTAATTAAGATAGAAGCATGGATCTTCGACCTCAAGTCGAGTAAGATATGGAGTAAAAAACGCTCTATCCGATGGTGTAAAAAAGTAAACCGTGAAACAAGTAGTTACCTTTTTATTGGGGATTTTGATGCAGCAAAGCCTCGAAAACATAAAATTAAAAATCCTACAGCTCCTGCCAGTATTGAAATTAATTAAATCCAAATATGTTTTGAACGGCATGTAATATCAATATGTGCGTGCAATTTTTCCCTTCCATAATAATGCGTTTATGTGTAAATAAGGTTTTAAATTGCAAAAAAAAAAAAGGAACTACCCATCGACTACTTTTTGAAGCTGTCTCTAAACTATCCTGAAGATAAAATAAAAAAACTGAAATTTTGAGCAGATTCGACCGGGTAGTTCTCATGTTTTGCTCATTCAAATACATAAACGCTTTTTAGAGACTTCATTTTATACTATGCAGAATTGTAAAAATTAGCTATTAATTATTGCTATTCACTATCACGCTATAATACTTTTTGTTTATTCTTTAAGAATAATTGTTTGAGGAAGGAATAATATTCATTCTGGTTGAATAGTTTTTTATTCTAATCGTCACTCCTTACAATTTTAAATCAGTTTTTTTTTAAACAATAATTCCTAACATTTTTTTTCCCAAAGATGTTTTGTATACTGGTTACAAATAGTATTTAACCCTCGTGGGTCCCTCCCATTTCAGTTACACTCAAGACCCTTGGGGTCATAAACGACCCCAATGCTTCCTTTAATTAATTCATTATAATTATTGAATGTTACATGCATTATTTAAGTTCACACACTTTTTAAAGCTAAAAAAACAAAAAATAAAAAGATACAATTAAAGTAAAATTTAGTTTATGAATTAAAATTATAATTTTAGAGCAAAACTTACAATAACTGTAGATTTATTTACATCTATTACAGACCTGAAAAAACATGATTTTTGCAAGTGAATTTCAAACACTTATGACATTTTTCAATGCATTTTCTGTCCAGTTCTCTTGGACAAAAGTTGCAACGTCCTCTTTTTTTGGCCTTCTGGGGAAGTGACCCCAAGGGTCTAGTGTGCAAAAAATGCCATTCGAGAAAAATAAAACACAATAATATCATTATTTTGAATAGAAAACTAGAAGAATAAAAGCCACAAAATGCCATTAAAAACAAATGGTTGATTAACAAAATATCTTAAACAGAAATTGCACTGGGGTCACATATGACCCCAAGGAACCCACGAGGGTTAATGGACAGGAAAAAGAATTAAAAAAAAATATGTAAAAAATATTTTTTTATTAATTAAAGAAAACTCGTCCCTTAAAAGTTACGATAGTCCCAAGAGGTTACATATTTTTTTTTACTAAATTTTTTTTCTGCCTACGATATAATATTCAAAAAGACATTTTATAAGAAGAAATAAAATCATCAATTAACATAACTGGGAATCTGGGAATAACTCTGAAACTTATACTTTCTTTCTTGAGATTGTGAACGATGGAATTTTTGATAAAGATCATACTAAAACTGCTACAGAACACACTTTACAATGGTTATGTGCTGCAATCTATTAATAACGAATTGAAGCAATACCAAGGTACTAATTGAACACTATTATTTGGTTGAAATGTTCATTTTGGGGAAATTCAGACCCTTTTTTGGACCGTCCCCAAAAAGGGACGCTAGGCATTAATGGGTTAAGGAAAGAAAATATTTTTTTCCTTAAATAAATTATTCAAGAACAAAGTCTGCTCAGTGTGAATAAAATGAGCAACAACGTGTTTTCTCTTTATGCTACCAGTATGAGAAGCAAGCCTATCAGCAAACTATTGATTGCTTCCCTCTTCTCCAGGATTACCATTATCACATCTCAAAAATAGCAGACTTTCTGTCGACATGTAATAATCTGAAAACCCTATTAGAATAATGGCTGGTGATGTGAAAAATCTATCCCTTGGTTCCTCCTTACCTAATCTCTAGAAAATATTTCCCCTTCTTTCCGTATATTACGCAATTTACTTCTTATTCTTCCTTTCATCCTAATTTACTTTCGTTTTCTCTTATCAGTTTCTTTCGTTCTCTTTCTTCCACACCGATGCCAGCTGAGTAGATAGAAGTGCATCGATATCTGTGATTTAAATGAATGTTTGTATCCTCTTTTTTTCATTTCTTCCTGCCAAATTCTGCTGATTTTCATGTGTGGTATTTAATGAGATTGTCTGGGTGAATTACTTGTATTTGAAAATCAATCTTTTCATTTTTGTTTTCTGCTCATGCTCTCGAAAACAACAATACATATTTTTTCGCTGGATTTAATTAATACTCAACATTAATAATTGTACTTTTTGTGTTTGAAGAAAAAAAAACTTTTCTTTTGCAAGTATTGTGTGACCAAATTGCTTTAATCACACAGAGCAGCAACTATTTTTGTGCAGGGGGTGTTTGGATTTGGTGATTTTTTTTCTCTCCTGAATTCATATTTGACGTTGGTGTTTGACGGGAAGTTCAAATTCTAAAATATAGCAATTTAGTGAAATATATGTGACAAGGGATTAAGTTAAATCCAACATCAGGAAAAACATCAAGTGATTTGTTATTATTTTGTGCATGAATTTAGAGCCTGATTATCAATTGGATCAGCTTGGCTGTGGCCTTGAACCCCTGATTTTTAAAGATTCTCAAATGACTAAACGTTGTCTTGTATTTCATTTTGAAAAGGGGAAGAATTCCTCTGAAGTCGCTCCTTCAGGCTCTCCATGTATGATTGTGTTTATGAGATTGATTTGTTGATCTCCGATGTTAACAATGTTTACTTCTTCTGGTAAGAACTCATAAACTGATCTTAAGCCATTGAAGCGTTGTTATAAAACTGGGCAGATGTTTTTGATATTGGTTCAATATTAGGGTTTTGAAAACATGCTTTGAACTGTAGTTTACAATTCATTCAATGTTTTAGAACCGAGAGTTTTTCTAGTAGCACAAGCTTCAAATTAAGAAAAGAATAATATTTTAGCTAAATTACCTAATTTTATCAATTTAAAATTAGTAAATCCTGATTTTTAAAATATTTATGACGTACACTCAGGCACATTGAAAATAGCGACCCAAAAAGAAATCGTCGGATTGATCAGCGACTAAGGCTCGACCGATGCATCGGCCAGGCCGATGCATCGGGGCCGATGGTTGAAATTTTTTCCATCGGCCACCGATGCTAACTTAGGAAAAACATCGGCCCATCGGCCTCGAAAACATCTAAATGCCGATGCTTGGCCGATGTTTAAAAAAAAAAATTTCAAAAGAGGGAATTTTATCTTCTCTATTTTTTATTTCACAATTGAAAGTACGTTAACCATGTGGCTTGAAATCGCGCAGCAACGGGACCAATACAGCTCTGGGTTTTGGAATTTTCCGAATCGGACAGATACCGAAATTTTCACAACACAGCAGACCAGTCTTGGAGTCAATTACGATTACAATTACGAACATGAAAATTTGGAGATTACGATTACGATTAGTCCTCTGCTAAATCGCAACTGCGATTACAGCCAACGGTTAGATTATGTAAAAAATGTCATTTATTACGATTATTATATGCCGATTGCGATTTCGATTACACGATTACAGCTTTAGGGGGAATATATATTATATATACACGGCTCGACATTGAAAATGCAACACCAAGAAGGAGTGGTCAGAAATTGATGAAATTTGGTAAGAAGACAGAGACAGCATGGAACAATAAGTGATATTTATTTCAAAATAAATAAGCAAAATTTAGAGCGAGGACGACGTCGGCTCAGTAAGAAGTAGGACCACCGCGGACAGCGATGCACGAAGAAACACGTCTAGGCATGGAGTCAATAAGCCTGCAGATGGTGTCCTGAGGGATGGCACTCCATTCCCTTTCAACCATTTGCCACAGTTCGTCCTCTGAACGAGGCAGTGACAGGTTCTGCAAACGGCGTCCAATCACGTCCCACACATCGTCGCCACCATGCTAAACTAACGAATGTGAAAATTGGCACTTTTCCAGAGAGCCAAAACACGGCATATAACTTATTCCCACCTGACGTGTTTGGTTATTTTCAATTTTTAAACCTTTATAGAGATCTTTAAGTGTAAAACTATTGTTCGAAGGTACCATTTTAATTTTAATTATTTGTAAAATTTGAACTTGAAAAACGAACTTGAAAAACACGATTTTTCACATTCGTTAGTTTAGCATGGTGCCGACGACATGTTCGATTGGTGCCAAGTCAGGAGAGTATGGTGGCCAGGAAAGTATCTGTACACCTCGTAGAGCATGTTGGCTGATTCGAGCACTGTGAGGCTGGGCGTTCCTGTTGAAAAATTGCATTTGGCAGATCCTGAAGGAAGGGGATTGCCACCGGCCGCAGTACATTATCTACAAACCGTTGGGCCGTCATAGTGCCCCAAATACGAACTAGAGGTGATACGGAATTGTATGCAATAGCGCCCCAAACCATTATGCCACGTTGTCGCGCTGTGGGGCGTTCCACAGTTACTGCCGGATTCGATCTTTCTCCAAGTCGACGCCACACGTATCCGATGATTATCGCTGGACAAACAGAAGCGGGATTCATCTGAGAACACTACGGTTTGCCATTCTGCCATCCACGTCGCTCTGGTCCGGCACCATTCCAAACGTTGGAGTCTGTGCTGTGAGGTCAATGGCAGTCTTCTTAGTGGGCGCCGTGATTGCAGGCCACGTGCAACCAGTCGACGGGAAATGGTTCTGGTCGACACAGGAACATCCAGGGTACCTTGCACGTGCTGCAGAATTGACGTACAAGTGACTTGCGGGTCCGCCACAGCTTGTCGGTGAATCCTTCGATCCAAGCGGTCTGACGTCACTCTGGCTGCACCTGCACCCCTCAATGTGGCTACATTTCCTCTTTCCAACCATCTCCGACACAGCCGATGCACACTGCTTGCATCCATGTGGGTATCAGCTGCAATTTGACGTATGGACCAACCTCCCCTTCTCAGTCCGATCACCATACCCCTTGTAAAGTCGTCTATATGCTGGAAGTGTCTTCGTTGAGGACGGCGTGGCATTTCCTCCTATCACACGTATCCTTCGAGACAAAAACCAAATTTCTCCGATAATTAGTCTGGCAGAAAAACCAACATGAACATAGCCCACTTTTCAACTTCATTCTCTTATATCTTATTTCACGTGCGTCAGAGAGCTGCGCATTTCATATCATTTGCATAACTTAGTGACGTGCATCTACGGTAAAATTTGCATGAATTTCTGACCACTCCTTCTTGGTGTTGCATTTTCAATGTCGAGCAGTGTATATACAGAGGAGGATCCAGAAATTTTTGCTAGGGGCTCAAGTTTCAATGCACCTTTTTAGTTAAGTGGCAGGAAAACGAAACCTGTAGAATTCAAACTTCCTTTAAAATATCATACAGTATTGAACAGCAAGTAATATTTTGATTATCTTCTGCGAAATTAACTATCTATTTATTTTGGTAAAAATTTATTATCACGAAAAATAAAAATTGACAATTTATCAATTGTCTACATGTAATTAATATTGGAACTATAAAATTCTTTAAAATAAAATCTCTAAACTAAATTTTTATAAAACCTTCAAGTAAATTTTAACATTTTTTAAGCATAAAAAAATGTTTAAAAAATCTATAAATACACAACTTTTCCTTATTTTGTTTTCCTATTGAGAAAAATAATATGGGCATTAAAATATAAAGCATAAACTAAGATAAAACTAAAGGTGAAAATATTTAAAAAAAAAATTCAGACTGCACGATTACAAGGCTAAATATTATTGAAGGAAAGATTACAATTACGATTACACGAGAAATACTTGATTAAAATTACGATTACACGATTGCGTGTGTCCAATTTCCAAATTGTAATTATGATTTTGATTACAAAAAAAATTTAATCGATTACTCGGATTACGATTACGTAATCGGCAATTACTCCAAACCTGCAGCAGACACTTTCCGAGTGGTCACTTTGATGAGAGTTTTTAGAATTACAGTAAAACCTCCGACTAACGGACAGTCATGGAAACGGAAGTTTTGTCCGTTATTAGGAGGTATCCGCTATTAGGGAGGATTATACTATTTTAGATTTAACATATAAAAAATGCAGAATTATAATAAATATGTACCATTTCCATCATTCACTACGATACTTTTATTGCGCGCATTATTTACCACATCTCACTTGAACTGAACTCATATCATTTTACTTTTGCACTTTTAAATGCTAGCTTGCCCTTTTATTGCAATCCTTTAAATCATCCCCGACGTTCCTCTCTTTTACCTTATCTTTCTATTAGAATCATAATTCAGCTGCCTACGCATTTTCTCCACTGTTCTATGATTTTCTATGAGATATTTTCATTGAAAAATTTGAATTGCAAATATGTCGACGGCCCCTAACTTACCATCATATTTACATAGTCAGTTATTTTTCTTTAAATTATAACATGGCTGAAAATATGTAATAAACATGTTCACTTTAATTACCTGTAAGAAATAGACGAAATTGTAAATTGAAATCTTCAGAAAATTTTAAACGAAATCTTACTGTCTATTTGCGTATTGTGCGCCTGGCAGCCCCGAACGCTTCCATTCGAAAAAGGGGAGATAGGTTTAGAATGCGCACTGAAAGATGCCTTCAGTTTTTGTTCGTTTGCTACTTCCTCGTTGCATTTCCCCCCTATTTCGAGAAAGTCAGAAGAGACTTGGCGCGTAGGCAGATTCGACGGAGGTTTCGCGAAAAAATGTTAGACAGTAACTTATACATAAAAATATTGAATGACTATTTGCGAGAAATGGACCTACTGGACCAACAATTGGTCTAGCAAACTTGGATTGAACCAGCAGATGGATTCCATTTTTTTAACAATAAAAATAATTGACAAATTATTTTTTTTTTCAATAAATTTATATCAATGAAAGACAAGGATATTATGTGATCCCCCTCATTTGCCATATTGTTATTCTGCGGTTACAAACTGTATCCTACGATTTTCTTTCTTTTTTTTTTTTTGAAAGAAAGAATAGCAAAATCTTTTTTACTATTACAGTTTTTATGGCGTTTCTTCTCTTCCAGGAAAAACATATTAACCCTTAGCTATTTGATGTAGAGCAGGATTTTTTTTTTTTTTTACTGAAATAGGAAAACATATTTTATCAATTGTATTTTGTGTTAAAATGAATCAAAAGTTAAACAAGCTTGTTATTTTCCTAAAAATGATTCAAAATCAATAAATTGGTAGTAGCTAACATTTGAGATAAAAAATTAATAATTAATGAAATAAAAATTTAAATGAGTTCATTTGAAGTAGTATTTTTTCAAAATAATTCCAGAATATCGAAATAATTAAAATATTTAAAGGATGCAAAAGGATTGCAGTCTCATCAACTGTACGCCATTTTCGGCGAAGCACATGCTCAATGTTGGAATAACAGGCAGAAAAAGAAAAGAAAAGAAAACCTTTTACTCACACGAAATTCATTATGCATGTGCTTAAAAACAACTATCGTGGAAATAAAACGTTCTGAAAATAATTTTAATCCACAAAACAGATCAAAATTTTCCAGAATTAAAACGATTGAGATGATGGTTAAAAAGTAATTTCCAGATAAGCACGTGATTAATGTATAAAATATTGATTTCTATTACTTTACTAATTCATTCCTTAAATTGTCCTACTGTTGAATGGTCTTAAAAATTAAGTGAAAATGAGAGAGAAAAAGCGGCGCACAGCCGGGAACTTTCGACGATCGCCGACCATACGCTGGATGAAATTTTCTGCACATTTTATTTATTTTTTTTTCCGAAATTTTGCGTAAAAAGAACGGCTTCCGTTCGCAAAACTCCGCGATCTCCACTTTTGCGCTGTATGAAAATTTTTGGACTGTTCTTTCTTTTTTTTTCTCCAAATGTTTGACATAAAAGCTGATTCTCGACCGCTGATTATGCGAAGATGAAACTTTAGAGAATTTTCTTTTTTGATAAGTGCACTTAAATAGTGAACTTTCGACGATCGCTTACTCGCATCTCGTTAAAACTTTTGTGACAGTAGTTTTTCGGGCGCAATTTCGTCGAAAATAATACTTTTCGAGCCAGGATAGCGTCAAGATTCTGTTTTGGCGCTATTGCGCCAATTCGCGCAGGTATCCCGACCCTGCTATAGCTTGCATAGGTTTCTACAATATACTGAATATTTTTTTGGTCCTAGAAAATTCTTACAACGCGAACGACTGGTTTCCCAACTTACTACTTTTTCACTCTCTCAGTTTTTGTCGAGTGGTAGTATAATAGAAATTTAGGCGAAAATCTGAATGACTGAAAAAGAAGTAGAATGAAATGAATATAAATGACCCATCAAATCTCTTATAAAAAGCATTTTTTCCAATTGTTTGATTTTTTTCCATCGGCCATCGGCCAACTTTGAACAATCGGCCAACAATCGGCATCGGCCCATCGGCCAAAAAATGCCATCGGTCGAGCCTTATCAGCGACAGCGTCTACAGTGGTGCCAAGCCAGATCAATGTGGAATGTCACAGATTGGTATAAATTTGTGTTTAGTGATGAGTCTCGGTTTGTTTTAGGGACTGATGATAACCGTGTACGGGTGTGGAGGCGCCCAGGTGAGCGGTACAATTCCTCCCACACTGCTCTACGTCACACTGTTAGCACAGCTGGTGTAATGGTCTGGGGCCCATATTCTATGATAGCCGGTCCAATATAATTGTGATGCGTGGAAACTTAACCTGCCAACGTTACGTTGATGATATTCTTCGACCCCATGTAGGACCTTTCCTAAATGGTCTCCCAGGGCAATTTTACAGCAAGATAATGTTCGTCCGCATACAGCAAGAGTTGCTCAAGACGTCCTACGTCATTTTCAGACTCTTCCATGTTCGGCCCGCTCCCCCGGCTTATCCCCTATAGAGCATGTGTGGGATCAGCTAAAACGTCAGATGCCATCGTGTCACTCTGTGCGTGATTTGGAGTTGGCTGTTACAAATTTGTCGGCCTATCTGCCTCAGGACAACAGCAGGCGTATAATCAATTCAATGCCGGACCGTGTGGCGGTATGTATTGTAGCTAGAGGTGGTCCATCGCGCTATTGAAGTTGCTCTGTATTTATGTCCTTGCACACCCTGTATTCGTTCAATTGTCTTGATTTTGAGATCAAGTGAATCTCTCATCTGTATCATTATGTGTATTAAATTCCATTTCAATCCGATGCTTTCTTCTTGGGTCGCTATTTTCAATGTGCCTGAGTGTATTAACTAAATGCAATATTTTCTAAACACTAATTTTAAGAAGTGAATTATTATAGCAGCTCTTACAATGCTTAGAAACATTACTTTTTTAAAGAAACATACAAAGTTTTTAAAATGAGCCTAGATTTTTCAGACAATTCTAGAGATTAAAAATACTACTACTGAAACCTCAGCCAGAAAGTACTAAAAAATTTAAACTTTTTTGCATGCAGTGTTTAAATGAACTAAATAAGTAAGGTTTCTTTAATTTGTTCCTTTCTCTTTTTACGCTAACTAAAAAATAGTAAATTAAGAATAATGCTATAGAGCTCGTTTTGCAGTTTAGTGTTAATTATTCAAAGAAAATACGACGCAGTACATTTCTCTTTTTTCCTTGAAACGTAAAAAGAAATGTAGTACAAAAAATATTCACTGAATCTATTCTTTATGTGTGAGCTAAATCTCGTTACAGCCTTTTCAGTAACATCCTTTTGATGATTTTTCTGTTTTAAAAAACGTATATAATATCTTCCTAAAACACACAAGTACAGCTTTTTAGTTACTTTTCTCGATACTTACAAACGGTGTGATGTATTTTTTTAACACTGTTAATTTAATACCGAGTTGTTTAATTTTACTTCTGACAAAGGGAAATACTGTGAAAAACTTAATTTCAGTTCAGTTGAATGAAGCACGTGAGTTATGAAACATATTCTGCACAAGCAGGAGTCGTTCAATAACATGTAGACTAAAAAATAATCATTGTAAAAACATGCATAAAAATTATCATTGTAAAAAAATAAACATTGTAAAAACATAATACCAAGTTTAAAAGTTTTTTTTTTTTTTTTTTGGCACACATGTAGGAAGAAATCTCTTAAAATAGCTTCCTTTTTACAGTAGGTTAGACCGGGGAACGTTTACGCACTGGGCTCTTTTTTCGAAACGTGTTATTAATTGGTCTGTCACCAGTCGTAACAGATTGATGCTGCTTCCTAGCAAGTACTCTCACACGTTTTTTAGTTTCCGTCAAACTTTTATATAGCATATGGAGGGATAGCCTGTTTTTTTCTTCTTTTTTTGCCAAATTGAGTACATTTTGTTTTGAATTTATGAAAGCTTATTTTGAACTAAAAATGTTTAGATAAATATTAACTTTATTAATTGCTTTATAAGACCATAACGTCAAAAATTTCCTAACTTGAAACATAAAAATGAGAAATCCGAGTCAACGTGCCCCGGTCTACCCTAAGCTAAAAATGAAAATCCGTAGAGAAGACATTTCTTGTCTAA
The DNA here is from genome assembly GCA_038373865.1 of Uloborus plumipes. Lineage (NCBI taxonomy): Eukaryota > Metazoa > Arthropoda > Arachnida > Araneae > Uloboridae > Uloborus > Uloborus plumipes. The sequence continues at coordinate 24,223 of JAXGGA010005261.1, read as the reverse complement.
TCAACAAGGCACTCGTGGTGGTTATTTGAACTTTTTAGAAGTCCTACTCTTTTCTGTTTTAAATTCATTCATATTCATTAAAAAAAGCTATCCCTCATAAATTAGGTTACTTTATAGCTCTAAAGTGAAATATGTTTTAGAAAAAGTAATGTGTCTGAATGGAGAATGTAATATAAAATGTATTTTTTTACGTCAACAAATTTATAACTACAATAATTCTAGTTCGTGGCATTCTTTTTGTTTTCTTTCTTTTTTTTGTATTTAGTAGTTGAAATTATACATTGAGACTATGTATCAAAAAAAAAAATATGTATATTATGTTTTCTTAAATGTGGATGCGAACTATTAAGAAGCATTGTCCGTGGAATAAGATGAAATGTCCATTTAACAAAAGCGATATCTTCTGATTCCTGAACATTTTAAACCACCTAAGGTATGAGGGAATAAATATAAAGAAAGTAATTTTTCTAAAACCTTTCTTCTTATCTGATAATTACATTTACTTCTATTTTTCTAAAAATTGAGTAATGAAAGGCGGATTCGATCTTTGTGAAGAAGTTCGTTTCTCACTTAATTGTAACGAAAAATAAATAGGATCTTAAGTTCAATCTACTTATATTAAAAAGTGAGTATCATTCTTTCTAACTATCTCTCTTTCTATCTTTCTTTCTAACTATCTATGTCACGCTTCTTTCTCCTGAACGCCAATGAACTTAAAGGCGAACCAGGTACCGATAGATAGGTAATTTTTCAGGCTTCATTAGTTTCAATTTATATAATTATACGATTTTAATTAGCGAAGATATCAATTAATAAGTAGTCAAATTTAAATCGATTAAGCCTCATAAATGATTAAATATGAAATCCATTGTTGCAAAACGTGGTTGCTATAAAACAGATAATGATAATGAGAATTTTGAATGAAGGCTTAACTAAATCAAACACGAAACTCACAAGCGCGCCACTTACGTAGTATTTTTATCGCTAGCTACTTGTAATATTTTGAAACATTCATTTGTTGAAAAGCCATCTACTTATATTAAAATCTGAGTATCTATGTCTGCTTTTTTCCTTTGAGCGAGCTGAACTTACTAAACTTTCCTCACCATCTTGAAGACGCGAAGCATCTCAATCATTCGAATGATTTTTTTATACAGGAAAAAAGTAAAGGCGTGAAGCCCCTGTTAGCAAGCCGCCTTGGCGGGGAGTATTTTCTTGAAATTTTCCTCACTACTTTCAAGGCACGAAGTGCCCGTGCAACACCGGGCCACGTGCGTGGTATATCTTGAAATCGAATGAACATTAAATTATGTCAAATAATATAACATCAGAATGAGGTAAAAGTTAGAGAGGGGGACGTTATGCATCAACATGCCGCAGGAAGCTAATCTAGTAAATGGGTCATTCCATGTCAAGTGATCCAACGTTTTTTACCTTACATTTTTGTATTTCTTTCACATTTGGCTCATCAATTGTACCCCTTGAGGTAATCAAAAGTCTCAATTTTTGGATTTTTATCTCTATTATTTTTTCATTTATGAGACTTTGAACATTGGAAAAACCCTCGTTTTTCCATGGATAAGGGTACATAAAAGGGACCATAACTCCGTACCAAATATAGATAGAACGATTTGGTAAATGGCATTTTAAAGTACGTTAGTTGCCGCTTAATCTGATATGCAACATGACTAATTTGATAAAAATTTTCTTTTTCAAAAAATTAAATTTAAATTTCAAATTTAAATTTCTCGAAAAACATATAATGAATTTTTTTGAAAAAATTCTCAAAAATTCTTGTGTATTTCATCTATGTTTGTACAAATTTTTAGATTGGGATCTCAATGGGATCATATTTTTTTCAATTTTTGAATAAAACTGTATAGGAAAAAAAATGATATTTTTTAGATTCTATTTATTTAAATACTAAGTTCTCTTGCTTGTGATGGTCTAAAAAGTAGTGAACAAACATGAATATGTTTAAAGTGAGCTAGCATGAGCTTATAGATTTGTCAGGTTCACCCCCCTCCCCCTTCCTCCCCCGCACAACTACTCTTTTTTAATTCAAAACTGTTCAAAATGTTTAAAAAAAAAACTCTTTGATACAAAATGAATAGTAAACTTATTTAAAGTTGGTAAATGAGTTTCCTTATAACTAGACGAAGTATCCCCCTCCTCCACCCAAATATACCATTAACGCTGTACTATTATGACGTCTAACCTGGGGATTGAATTGACTATTATTTTTACTCTAGGTAAGTGAGCTAGCATTAACTTGTAGATTGGTCAGCTCCCCCTCCCTTCCTTCCTGACCCAACCATTTTCCCCCCCAAACTGTTTAAAATGCTAAAAAAAAAAGCTTCTTTGATACAAAATGAACAGTAAACTTGTTTAAAGTTGGTAATTGGGCTTCCTTATAACAAGGCAAAGTACAACCCTTCCCCCACCCAAATATACCATTAACGCTATACTAATATGACGTCTCACCTGGGGATTGATTTGAGGATTATTTTCCCCCTAGGTATATATTGTTTTTCAGACGAAGTGTTTCGTTTTCAATCCGAACTTCACAAAGTGTACTTCCATTCAAAATCTGAATTTAAACTTATGGTTCATTTCATCCCCTCCCCAGCACCAATCTTCAATTTCGAAGGGAGGGAATAAATTGGTCACCCCAAGATCATAGCAAACAGCAAAATAGCACTGTTTCCCCTTGTTCTCATAATGTTTTCCCATTATTTTTACACAAAACTGAAAAGAAATTAAAGTGTCACGTTATATGTCAGTCCCATTGACTGCCTTTCCTTTCTCTTATTGGACAAAGCTCATGAGCTAACAAACATAACAAACTGAAACACTACCAGAAATCAGTAGAGCCTAAGGCTTTGAAATGGGGCTAGGCGGGATGATAAAAAAAATAAACGTTTGGAGTGGAAAGGTAGGGTAAGGGGGGGGAGCAATCTGTAAAGAAGTTAAACAACATGTGAGATTGTGCTCTAAGAACGAGCGTGTTTTTAAATATATTTATTATAGAATAATATTCATTGCTGCATTTCTTTACAAACAAAATGATAAAGAGCGAACACAACACGTTTAAAAAATTAATAGACAGCTGCACCTAGAAATGTGGAAAGATAGTTATTGGGGACACATGACATATAGATGCTGATATTTTGGATTTATTATCGATTTGTGTGCGAAAGTATAAGAAGAAAACGATGTGAGAACAAGCGTGAAACAGTGAGCATTTTGTCTGTGTTGCTATAATTTGTGACGACCATTTATTCCTCCCGTCAAAATTTGAAGATTGGTTGCTGAAGTAGAAGATAATATAGAATCAATAAAGTTACATTTCAGATATTGAATGGCATGATATACACAGCTTTAGAAGTTCGGATCGAAAGAAAACACGTCATCTGTAAAAACAATATAAATAAGTATTAGATTTCTGTTAATGTGCGTCCACGGGTAAGAGTTGCGTTCCTCTGGTGAATTATAAAACACTGTCTTTGAAATGGCTTCTGCAACACATCGACTATGTTAGATAACTGTCTAATGATAATTTCAATAGGTAGAATTCAGGCCTGGATTCAATAGACGAAACACAATCAGAGACAACTTAAATGTCTTCAAAAAAACTCTAAAGTAAAGATTGAGAAGGTTTTGTTTCAGTTTCTCTTGTAGTCATACCAAGCAATTGAAGTCAAGAAATGCAAGTTGTTTCTTTTGAGTAATAGCTACTAATAACATACATGGGGTATTTTGATCAAATACTCTAACTAAAATTTGTTTATATGACGGTACGCACTTTCCCTTTCTTTAAAGTAAGGTGGGGGTAAGTGCGTACCATTATGATGGGGCAAGTGCGTACCACTATCATGAGGCATATGCGTACTATTATGCGGAGCAAGTGCGTACCATTATGATGAGGCAAGTGTGTACCATTACGTGGAAAATCCGACTCTCGTAATTCACCTTTAATTTTGCTTATAACTCTTTTATAAGCCGATTATAAATCCGACGTCATTTCCATCAAGTATTTATATTTACATTGAATGCGGCATAAGATTTCAATTTTATTCATTACCTCTGAAATATATTGGCTTTTAGATATCAGTTAGTAAATTTTTCGTTGAAAATAGCGATCATAAGCTATACTTAATTTAAACCAGAATGACAAATGAAGCAATGAAATTAAGTGAAACACTAAATAAGGAACCAACTGATTCAAAAAACGAAGGTGGAGTAATGAATAAATTATATTTAAGAAAATTAAGAACACCTTGTGAAAAACTATTTCAATGTACAAGAAAAAAAAAGTACAAGTATCATATCATGATCAATTATTTTCTTTTTTTTTTTGCTCTTTATTTTGTGTTTTTTCTTACTGCTGCTGATTCTAATAAGAAAAATATTTTAAAACCGTATTTATTCAAAAAAAAAAAAAAAAACGAATTGTTCACTCAGGTCACCTAACGATCTACCATACAAATAGAATTAAAGAAAATCACAGGGGTACGCACTTACAACAACGCTATTGGACGCACATGTCTCATCTTACATTTAAGAAGGGGTAAGTGCGAACCCTGGCTTAAACACAGACTGATTAATGTATTAAACCAAAATAAACTATGTAGACTATAAGTGATTATTACTAAATAAAAACAACTTACATTTGCTCACTTGGTCTTATTAAAAGGACAGAGGAAGAATCACAGACACAACTCTCTCAATCTTCAAATCACAGTTGTTCGTAAGACACGTGGGATATCACTGATTGCGTTTCATCCATGCAAGCAAGTGCTGATCTCTAGTATTAGGAATTATCCCAAGGCAACTACCTAACATATTTAATATGTGCCAGAAGTTTTTTCCTGCTCATATTCACATAATTTAAGGTGGACGCACTTACCCGCTAGGTAGGGAAAGTGCGTACCTTAGAATAGGTGTCATAAACTAGGTCACAAAACCTATGCTTATGGTTTATTTGACACATTATATGCTTGAACATCTTAGTAAAGGATCTGGAAAGAAAACTAAAAAAAATTGTGAGTGTACAAGATTTTTCAACAGAGCAGCATCCTTGAGAACATGAACTTTGAAAAAAAGGGTACGCACTTACCAGAACTCCCCCTTTATATATATAATAGATAGTAGATATATACTTGCTGCATTACTTTCCTTTACAACAAAGTGAAAAAGAACACAAACGATAAAAAAAATTAAATAACAGCTGCACACTAGATAATGTGGAAAGATAGTTATGGGGACACAGACATATGATCTGATACTTTGATTTATTTTCAGTTTTGTGCGAAAAGAATAGAAAAAATGATGAGAACAAGGGGAAGCAGTGCTATTTTGCTGTATGATATGATATTGGGGCGACCCATTTATTTCCTCCCTTCAAAATTGAAGATTGGTGCTGGAGTAGAAGATGAAATGAATCATAAAGTTAAATTTCAGATATTGAATGGAAGTACACTTTGAAGTTCGGATCGAAAAGAAACACTTCGTCTGAAAAACAATATATATACCTAGGGTGAAAATAATCCTCAACTCAATCCCCAGGTTAGACGTCATATTAGTATAGTGTGAATGGTATATTTGGGTGGGGAGGGGGATACTTCGTCTAGTTATAAGGAAACTCATTTACCAACTTTAAATAAGTTTACTATTCATTTTGTATCAAAGAGTTTTTTTTTTTAAACATTTTGAACAGTTTTGAATTAAAAAAGAGTGGTTGTGCGGGGAGGAAGGGGGGAGGGGGGTGAACCTGACAAATCTATAAGCTCAGGCTAGCTCACTTTAAACATATTTATGTTTGTTCACTGCTTTTTAGACCATCACAAGCAAGAGAACTTAGTATTTAAATAAATAGAATCTAAAAAATATCATTTTTTTCCTATACAGTTTTGTTCAAAAATTGAAAAAAATATGATCCCATTGAGATCCCAATCTAAAAATTTGTACAAACATAGATGAAATACACAAACATTTTTGAGAATTTTTTCAAAAAATTAATATATGTTTTTCGAGAAATTGAAATTTGAAATTTAAATTTCATTTTTTGAAAAAGAAAATTTTTATCAAATTAGTCATGTTGCATATCAGATTAAGCGGCAACTAACGTACTTTAAAATGCCATTTACCAAATTGTTCTATCTATATTTGGTGCCGAGTTATGGTCCCTTTCATGTTCCCTTATCCATGGAAAAACGAGGGTTTTTCCAAAGTTCAAAGTCTCATAAATGAAAAAATAATAGAGATAAAAATCCAAAAATTGAGACTTTTGATTACCTCAAAGGGTACAATTTATGAGCCAAATGTGAAAGAAATATAAAAATGTAAGGTAAAAATTTTCTCAGATTTTGGATCACTTGACGTGGAATGACCCAATAGTAAAATCTGTGTTACTGCCCAATTATTGTTTTTTTTTTTTTTTTTTTTTTTTTTTTTTTTTTTTTTTTTTTGCCTGTACGAAAACAAATAGTATTACCTAATTTTAATGTTTTTCTTCTTCATATATGATATGCAAGTAAGTGGTGAAATGTCTGAAAAAAGTTCGATGCCTTGTTTGCTGTTACGAAAAATGTAGATGATAGTCTAATTTTTTTGGAATTATGAATTAATATATTTATGAATTAATATATTTTGAAACAATTCTTGTGATGAATCTTGAAATATAAATTAAGAAACTAAAGTAACGGTATTACTAAAGTTTCAGATAAAATATAATGACCGCTTGGGACTACCCTCCCTACTTCTTACTGTTATGTACGAAGGAGGGTATTGTGTAATGTGTGCTTGAGTTTTAATTATCAAATATGAATTGGTTATAAAATCTATATAAACAATACAAATAATATACTATAAAAAATGTGTGTAGGTCCCCTATGCAACTTTGAGGTTAAAAGAGAAAAAAAAACAAATAGTAAACATCTTAAAGAGCAAACGAACTTATACTATAATAATAAATATTATCCTTTTTACTTCCTTTTACGTAGTAAAGGAAGTATTGTGATCGCGAAAAAAAAAGCACTCAAATTTGAGTCTAAATTTTGATTTTGCTCACCCCGAATGAATGTTCAGTAGTTTTTTCAACCTGTCAGCACGTGCGAAAGTACATGTGCCACCCCCGAGTTAATTACGACGAGTTTTCTCGTGACGTCTGTATATACGTATGTATGTGCGGATGTATGTGCGTATGTGTGTTGCATAACTCAAAAACTATATGCCGTAGAAGCTTCTAGCTTGGTATGTAGGCTCTGAGGATGGTCTAGTTGTGCACCTCCCCTTGTAGTTGCATCCGAATGTTCCCAAGGCGATGTTTTACCCCTTTTTTGGGGTAAATCAGTGTATTCAGTGCAGTATTTCAATGCAGACTCAAGTGATATGAATTGGCGCGACCACTTGGCGATATGTCGCCAGGCTTTTGGTCGCCAAGTGTTTGACGCCAACTTGGCGACAAATTTGGCAAAAAATTATTTTTTGAATTTGGGTTCAACTTGGCGCTATTCTCGATATTTTGCGAAAAATTCACTGAATAATATTAAAATCAGCAATATTTAGAAAATTAACCGTTGTAAAATATTTTTTGCATTGTTTTGTGGCAGATTACGGGAGTAAATATTTGAATTGTTACCTTGCTCACTCCAAGCACTTTTTTTTAACACTAAAGGCAACTACTAAGAAATTTACAAGTAAAAGGAAGTAGTGTGGGATCCATACCAGATTTTTTTTAAACGCTTAAAAACTTCAAAAAAAGAATCAAAAATAATTCTGCAGTAAATATAAAATAAATTATTTTATTTTCTGATATCCGGCCACAAAAGAAGCTTCAAAGATAATTAAAAAAAATGTATGAATTTAAAATTGAAATTTTTTGTCCTTAAATAAAAAATTTAGCACTTAAATTTGAAATTAAAATAATTTATTTCGTCCTGTAAATTATTCATGATCACATGCAAAACTATTTTGCTATTGTGTATTAGAAAAAGTACATACTATTTCATTTAACGACGAAAAAACGAAATTTCCATTTTTTTTTTTTTTTTTTTATCTTCCACCATTTGAATATCGAGAAAGTTTTTTCCCAAACACATAAAAAAGCAATTTTAGAATTATACGTAGATTTAATTGAAATAGTTAAAATTTTCCTTTGAAAAGTATTTCAAGGCACTTATTAAATTAGTGCAAAATTACCACGGAATTTATTGTGAGAAAATTGTAACTTAAATTCTGTATTAATATTTTTAAGTTTAGGACAAATATATTAAAAATACAGTAATTTAAAATGTATCGTTTGAGAGAGCTCTTCTTTTAGTAAAATGTGTGATGTGTGCATACATATCAATTTAAAAATACATACTGCTCAATCCAAAATAAATTTAAATTATTGAAACTGAATTGGTATAAAAGTAGCTTCCTGAATTGAACAATGAACTTTCTACATAAATCAATTTAAAGAGTAGCACAGAAACGGATGATTAAAATACTTTCTGTGAGAATTAACGAATCTTTTGAAGGAGGAATATTCAGATTAGGTAAGACAAAAGGAGCGATTTATTCACATAATACAAACAAAGCTTACATTCTAAATGTGTTTTATATATCTTACGTATTTTAATACACTAGGTGGCCAAAAGTATCCGGACACTTTCAAAAATTCACATTTTTACATACAGCTCGAGAAATAAGTGATCAATTGTTCTTTAACTTTAGTCATACAAAATATATGCTTCAGCGAACATTTCCCAGTTGAAATTAAATTACCCTTGCATTTGGGGGATGACAAGAAAGGGGGTTGAAAAAAAACCGCATTTTGACCATAACTCTTCGAAAATAGCTCAAAATAAGCCATAAATTTCAGTAATTAATAAGCATACTATGTATAATTACTGTACAAATTTTTATGAACGTACCACTCTTACTTCCGAAGATATGAAACATTTTTTAAAAAACGGTAATTTTATTTGAAGGGTTTTCGCTCAGAACACGCAGAGTTTTTGATCAAACCTTATCATTTCATTTCATTTCACACCTCCAGGGTCCCCCGTACCTACCACAGCTTCGTGGTTTAACCGGAATAGGGCCCTGAAGGGCGCTCTGTTCTTAATTTTGAACCAGAACCTAGGGTCGAGCAAACCATAGGCCCAGCACCCCCAGAGGTATCGTTTCACTTGGAGGACTTTGTGACCACGACATTTTTAACGCCTCCCAGCCACCATTAATCAAGGCGGTGGATCTTTGATCGGCTGGGATCGAACCCGGGTCCCTCCGGACACGAGTCCGATGCCTTACCGATCGGGCCACCACGTCCCTGATCAAACCTTATCAAAACTTCAGGAAAGATGACAAAATACAACAGAAAGAACATACTAAAACGGTAAATAAAAATATTAAAAATACGATGAGATATGAACGTTAAAAGGAAATAATTTTTCACTGCGCATGCGCGAAAGACAGAATTTACAACTACAAAAATATTGTACCCTGATTTATACTGCATCTTATAAAAAAAGTTTCAGTTGAATATCATGAAAATTGAAAAAGATATCAGAGATCTAGTGAGCTGAATTTCATTCATTCGCAGACAATACATAAACACTGAGGGTCTGTCCGCAAAGAGCTATTTTTAAATTAAAGGTTATTTCGGCATCGTCCAAAACCAACGTTTCAGGGTTGTCCGGATAACTTTTCGCCACCAACGTAAAAGGTCTTTTTGGCCGAAAAGAAAATGTGACTTCTATGCAGAATATAAATTTTCAAACTGTATACAATTCAACATTGAAAACAATGCTCGATTGTCACCACACCATTTGTGGACAACCCCTCGCCATTTATGTATTGTCTGCGAATGAATGAATTACAGCTCACTAGATCGCTGATATCTTTTTCAATTTTTACGATATTCAACTGGAACTTTTTTTATAAGATGCAGTGTAAACCAAGCTACAATATTTTTGTAGTTATAAATTTCTGTCGTTCGCTCATGCGCCGTGAAAAATTATTTCCTTTTAACGTTCATATCTCATCGTATTTTTAACGTTCATATCTCATCGTAATCATCTTTCATAAAGTTTTGATAAGGTTTGATCAAAAACTCTGCGTGTTCTGAGCGAAAACCCTTCAAATAAAGTTACCGTTTTTTAAAAAATGTTTCATATCTTCGGAAGTGAGAGTGGTATGTTCATAAAAATTTGTACAGTAATTATACATAGTATGCTAATTAATTACTGAAATTTATAGCTTATTTCGAGCTATTTTCAAAGAGTTATGGTCAAAATGTGGATTTTCTTTCAACCCCCTTTCTTGTCATCCCCCAAATGCAAGGGTAATTTAATTTCAACTGGGAAATGTTCGCTGAAGCCTATATTTTGTATGACTAAAGTTAAGGAACAACAGATCACTTATTTCTCGAGCTATATGTAAAAATGTGAATTTTTGAAAGTGTCCGGATACTTTTGGTCACCTAGTGTATGTCGTGGAAAAATATGAAGACGTAAACCATACTTTAAAAAATATAATTCAATTCAGTGTGAGTGACTGTCCCTTATTATAAAGCTTTCAAAGGCAAATGTGATAAGATTATAATTTGATCAGAAGTAACTGGTTTACTCTTCGTATTTTGATTTAATATACTATTATGTAACTCTGAATAATTAAGAATTTTTAATAATGATTTTCTATGCAATAATTGTTAAACATCAATAAATCAGAACAGTAAATATTTAAAATTCTTATATTGATATGCAGTTGGTAAAATAGAAGAAATATAAGTGATTATTTTTGTTTTTCTTTTTCTTATTTGTTTAATGAAACTGTTTGCAAGTTAGGAGAAGTAAATCAATTAAAATACGCACCATTACTTACACAGATTGACTTAATCCTGAAGTAACATCAGGAAAAAAAATCACTTTGAAAAAATGTAAACAGAAATACAATCGCTTTTATAATAATTGAGCAAAATAATTCTCCTATTTTTTTTCTTTTTATATTTAAAATAAAAATAGGAAACTATTTCTGTTTATGAAGAAATGAATTGTTTTTTATTTGATAAAATCCTAAAAAGGCACTTCCCTTTTTAAAATTACTTTAAAAAATAAATTTATTTTTAGCATCCGTATTTCTAGAGAGTTGAGTATACAATATGGAGCGTGTTGAATAAATGCATGAACCTTGTCGAATTCTAAAATTATTTATGAGTACAAGTTTTCTCGAAAGGTAAATTATGATGTGTCTCTCTAGAGTTCTGTTATTTAGTTTTATATTGTACGATTTCAGGCATAAATCTACTTTTAGCTAATTTATTGATATTTTATGTAATTCGAACAATATTTGAAATTGCGTTATTCAGTAAATCAATGTTGTAAATAAAGCGGCATATAAATTTTTTCCAGTCAAACGAAACAAAACAAACTGCCGAAAGAGAAATTAATCAAACTTTTTAGTCATGTTTTTCCAGCAAATATTGCTCATGAATTTTTAAAGCTAGACTTTTGTTTTCTTGTTAAATTTTAGAAAGAAATCGTCCTTCTTTAGGATTGGGACAAAAAAGAAACAAAGTAACGTGAAATTTATGAGTTACAATAAATTTAAAAATTCGTGGAATCTTTCCATCATAAAAATATTAAAATATGTGATCTAAAAAAGTATGTTTTTACACTTGGGCTTCCTGGAAATTACTTTTACACAGCATTTACACACCCAATGTTACTTTATAATAAATTTTATTTTTTACATGATATTGGCAAGAAATATGAAAAATGAATATTTCAATTCATACAAATGATAATTATTAATATACACTGTTGTTCAAAATTAAGAGATCTTGCACATTTTGTCGATTCTTCTGATTTTCCATCTAAAAATATATTTAAAAAAAACTGTTTCCCTTCTTTTCAGCTCTTTTTTTTTCTATCTCGAATGTGTTTTTAATCAGACAATTTTGCAATAAAATGTAAAATAAAAATATTTATTTATTTATTTTTTTGTAACACGAATTGTAACAATAGTTTTCATTTAATTAATTACAACTACGCACATTTCTTTAGGCATTATTATTATATTTTGCAAATGTTGCTATAAAAAGTTGGGTGTGAGTTTTAAACTTTTACAATTTGTAAATGTATGAAATGTGAGATTTGTATTTCGTATGAATAAAAATGGACTGAAATTTAATTAAATAAATTTATAAACACAAATTAATCAATTATAGTCCAAAGAAAAGAAAAGAATTGAAAGATCGTATAACCCTGCTTTCGGGCCTTTAATGATTTGTCCTTGTGCCGTACGGACAATATGACCTTCATTTCGCAATTTCGCTTTCTATGTTTTGCCCGAATCTGTTTTTTTTTTATGAGCAGAAAACTATTCGTGTAGACAATCTACTTTTCTTTCGCAATTTCACTTTCTTTGTTTTTCCGAATCTTTTCTTTTATGAGCAGAAAACTATTTGTGTAGACAATCTACTTTTCTTTCGCAATTTCGCTTTCTCTGTTTTGCCCGAATCTTTTCTTTTGTGAGCAGAAAACTATTCGTATAGACAATCTACTTTTCTTTCTCAATTTTGCGTTCTCTGTTTTGCAGGAATCTTTTCTATTATTAGCAGAACACTATTCGTGTAGACAATCTACTTTTCTTTCGCAATTTCGCTTTCTTTGTTTTGCCCGAATCTTTTCTTTTATGAGCAGAAAACTATTCGTGTAGACAATGTACTTTTTTTCGCAATTTCGCTCTCTTTGTTTTGCTCGAATCTTTTTTTTATGAGCAAAAAACTATTCGTGTAGACAATCTACTTTTTCTTTCGCAATTTCGCTTTCTCTGTTTTGCCCGAATCTTTTCTATTATTAGCAGAACACTATTCATGTTGATAGTAATAGGTGTCTGGTAAGAGATAGTTTTCATTCTATTGTTCTCTAAATAGCTAGTAAAAGTAAAATAAACAAAAAATACGATAGAAAATTTGCCATTTTTTGGACCAAACTCTGAAAAAAAAAAACTGCTAAAAGGTAAAAAAGAATAATTTTTCAAAATATGTCTGCAATCTATAAACCATCCAAAAAGCAACAAGTTTTTTTTTTTTCAATTTTAAATTAACTCCAGTCAATATGCACATATTTTACGCAACAAACTTAATAAGAATTCCAAGTTTATAACAAAATAATTTGGAAATGGTTTATTCATGGTAAGTTACATTCAATAAAAACCAATTTTCTCATATTTCCAACACCTGAGGTCAGTTTAGTTTAAAATTTGCGTCCTATTACGCTTACATTCTTCTACATAAAGAAAAAAAAGTTGAAATATTTTTCAACGACTTTTCGCTGTCTCTAGCGTTGTACAATATAAAATCAAAAAAGCAAAGATTCTTGAAACCAAACTATACATTATAAAAACAAGGTTACTCTAATATTCTCACAGAATGGAATAATTATTTAAATAACGTATTTCATTACTCATAACTTCAAAAACATTTTGCTAAAACTAATGAGAGCTTTTAAATAATGAAAACCTCAGCTTAGCCATTCTCAATGGAAAACACTACTTACGGTTTGCAATGAACAAATAATTATGATAGAATTTTCTAAATCAAGACATTTAGTGCATTTTATGACTTTTATTAAAATTATAGACATAAGGAATAGAGTCCCTCTGAGACAAATATAATAAATATTTAAAACAAGTAAAATCTCGTTATTCAAGCAAAATAGTTGCTTATTATTTAAATCGATACTCAGTTACACCAAGAAAAAAATATTCCTACATATTTATTATTTAAAGACGCAACAAAAATCTTTTGATAAATACTCCAATGACCAATAATAAATGACTAAATAGTTGAGTACAATTAATAAAATGATATTTTTTCTTTGTGATTTGTTTAAATAAAAAAAATGACTTTATCATCATAAAAATATTTACGATATCTTTGTTAAACACATAGTAAGATGTGGTTCATTACTTTTATTTAATAAGAGAATAATTTATGTTCTCAATGTACTATTAATTGACATATTACTGCCACTCATACGTGCCAATACTCCCTCCTTTTAACAAACTTTCCATAATAAGTATATAAATATAGTAATTCAATGTATTATTCATGCAGCTATTGTTTTTAATACTGCTTCTATTTATTTCTGCACACAAAGTATTAAACAGAAAAAAAGTTTTAGAACATAGCTCAAAAACTTTCGTTTAGGAGCAAAGCATATTGTGATCTAACACTGAATCATTTCAATCAAAACGCATCTGATTGACATTGCAATTTATTTGTCTAGATATTAGCTGAATGTGCACAAAGTTAGGTCAAAAAAAGAAACTGGTTAGCAACCCTTTTAACTCCCAGACTAAATAAGGCTATTTTCTACCTCGAAATCACGTTACTATTTTGAGCAAGGACTTCATGTTTCAGTCAGGGTCGCTCTTTAAAATGAGTTACTAATTTGAAAATGTCTTAAATGGCTGCTCTAACAGAAAAACATACAATCAGTTTAGGGTTGGTTTGATTGTTTTGAAAACGTTACTGATGTAACCGACCTGTAGGTATATTGCACTGCAGTTCTTCCCAAGCCCTGCTTTAAGGGCTGCAACTTACTGAATAGTACTTACCCAAGCTTTGCCTTCCATTCAAGAGTTCAACTGCTCGATGCTGCAGACTCTCGATGTTATGCTTAATTCATTTTAGTTACGAGTTTGTTGGTAATTTTTTAGAAATTTTATAGTTATGAATTGTAAAATTGCTTATTTTATAGTAGTAAACTATAAAATTGCTAGTTTGCAGTAAGAAGCTAAAATTCCTAGTTTCACATTTCATTACAGTGTATATTTTACTGTTTTAAACTGGAAACTCAGTTGCCAGTACTATACTACTGTTTTTACTGTATCATACAGCTATTTTTACTGTGATATTATTAACTTTACAGTAATAAACTGAAATTATTAGTCTTACAGTAATAAAGAGCAAAATAGCTAGTTTTCAGTTTATTACTGCGCTTTTGGTTTTAACTTGGAATCATTGCAGTATTATACTGTAAAAACAACAGCTTGTTTTTTTAGTGTGCCTCCAGCTCGCTTACTGTCTATTCCAGATTGATAATTCCTTCTTTGATGGAAAACCAAACTGCCGATAAATATCATGAATCTCCAAGTCGTTTTGTAATGGAAATAATGGCGTTTTGTGCCATCTCTAGTTTAGATAGTTATAAAATGTTGTTTTGGCTTATACTGGCTTAAAATAATTGGAAAATGATAGCAGTCAAAATAAAGTTGCCACTTAAAATTTATATAAAAGGGTTTTTTATTCAGTCATGTTACAAATAGTAAATTATATTTTTAATTTTCTGACTCAATGGTTCGAGTCGGCGTTCATTTGCGGATATTTTCTGTTATTTCTTCTTTATTTCGCTGCTTTTTGACTGAAAGTGATAAAAAGTGTGCCAAAAAAACTTTTGAATACTATGTATCGATTGCTTTACGTTAGGTATATATACTCTATTGCTTCAACTAAGAACTATGAAATAAGCTTTAATGAAAAAATTAGATTTTGCGTTTTTCAGAAACTCATTTTAGTTACCACCAAAAAGTTGATGTGCCTTTTAGGTTTTCTTCGTATCGTATGTTAGGCAAGACAATGAAATCAAATCGAAAAGAAACTCAGAAATAAATATATATATATATATATATATTTCACTCAACCTGCACTTTTCTAGATTTAACTGCAGGAAAACGTCCATAAGTTGAGCGTTTTCTGGTTTATGTCTACATATGCACCAAATTTTATGTCTATCAAATAAAAAAAAAAGAAACATAACTGCATTGAATAAGATTTTATAGCTAATTTATTCATTAAATGAAGTTTATTTTTAAATTTTCAATATTTTCAAACGATCAGATAAAATTGAAGAAAACTTAACTCAGAAGTTTTTGATGTGGGTGTTTTTGATTGAATACCAAGGACGCCCACATACACGTATTTATCCATATGTATATATTTATATCTATCTAATATTCAAAATTGTGATGATTCTTAGATAACGCAGTAAATAAATTATAGAAGTGCTAATTTATTTATTGTGTATTTTAGTAGTAGGGATTTGTCCTTGCACTTGTCCTCCTTAGGAACATTTCCTTCTATCTATTGTAACATAAATTTTCTTTTTGTTCTTGAGCCTCCAGTTCTTTCTTTGGTCCAATAACATATGTCTAATTTACGTCCATTGTGTCACAACAAATCCCAGAGCAACCACAAGATCAAAATCAAAAGGAGTGGACTTTTTTGTACTTGCCTTATTGTGGTTCGCATTCACTTTCTCACTAGTTTCTTTTTCACAGCTAATTGGAACAACTATTTCTTCTACCAACTTTTATGGGTAAAACTCTTGGTTTTATTCTACCACGAAAATGAAGAGAGAGAAAAAAAAAAGCTTATATTTTTTCTTTTAAAGTGAGGGAAAGGACATTTAAAGAAAGGACAAAGTACGACCAAGAAGTATGGATTTTTCTACTTTACATACTGAAAATCATAAAATAAAACAAAATGCAAAGAGTTTATTTAACTACGAAGAGAAAGTCTGAAACGTATTGCAAGATCAAAATGTAGCAGAAAGAAGTTTTACTTAAACTAGTAAAAAATTAGTAATAGAGTGTAATTAAAAATCAAAGGAAGTCATTTTCTGTTAATTTCTTCTTCGGCAAAAGTTAATAAACATTTTAGGAAAACATCTTATTCCGGTGTGTCCCTGAGCTAATAAACTTCGGGTTTCTCAAATTAGACCACTTATTTTCTTAAACAAAGTAAAAGAAAATTTGCTAGTATTCCTAGTTGATATCTTTTTGGTTTAGCACATAACAAAAGAGTTCAAGTATGAAATGTTATGTTTGGAAAAATATAAATCTATCTGTCCTCCGTTATAATCTCTAATTTTATGCAGAATCACGTTTTGTATTCAAGGAATGAAAAAACTTTTCTTAATGCTTATTTTTTTAAACCCGTTAAAAGACACCTAAGGGGATTCATTAAACGAAGGAAATGGTTTTGGTCTCTAGCTACTTGGATGTACATGGATATTGGATATACCTTTTGTTACTCAGATTACAGTCACTCGTATTAGCTGAGGTAGTCTACAACACAGAATGGCACCCCTGAGCATAACTCCGGGAGTTCGGTCCCTATGGCGTTCGATAGTTCACTTCGGAAGAATTCAAAAGAATAATGTCTAACCCTAATGCGGCAATAGTGGATCTACGAAATAAATCGGGGTTCGTCAGAAAGACGACTTGCTGCCAATCAAATCCCAAGGATTAGTGTTAATGATCCGATTGCAGACGCAGGTTGCCATGAGGGAGAACTTATACGAAGGATTCCTTGCATGCTGTCTAAAGTGAATCAGATGTCAACGAATTAATGGAGCTGACAGAAGTAGACTTGTAACAGTAGACAAAAGTGCAGCCAACTGCAAGTAAAAATTCATACCAGTTATTCATCACCATGTGAATATGTATTCTATCATCATACTTTGACGTCCCCTCCGTCATCTATTCCGGTTTTTCAAGTTTGCCAGTGCTCATCGGTATACAGCTTCCAAATGTGCACCACAGTGGAACTGTTCCGTTGCACACGAGCTGCTATTGAGTGACGGGAGAAAACCCTACCTCAAAGTACAATGATTCACCTCAGCTAAAACTTGAAAAGTTGTTTAAATTGCATCCCATTTAATCGTGGAGACATACATAGGTTTGACTAAGCGTTTGCCACAAACAAATAACCATTGCCTATTTTTTCAACGTCCTGCTACAGCCCTTTTTATTTACGCTTTCAGCAGTAGTTCAGGGGGATCTACTGACACCACGCATGCTTTTTGGCAGTGAAACTTTACTACTTCACATAACATCCTATAATATACAATTACTGCAAAATATTATTTAATTTAAGTGCATTTTTGTGCTGCAATTTTTACTAACAGCAGTATATGTTTAGTATTTTTTTTTAAAGGAGAATATGCAAGCTTATCTTAAATTCATAACTGAACATAAAAATTTAAATACTGCAAAATTTGTTTGATATGATTTTAAAAATATCTTTCCTGCAATTTGCCTGAAGTACAACATCATTTAAAAAATAAACATTTGTTTTCAATTACTAGCAGGCAGGTTATAAAACAGTTGATGTTGAAAGTTATTTCTGGATATTCCCAAAGAAAAAAATCAAACATTTTGTTTCTAACGATAAATGGAAGGTCAGAGCCAGAAAATATCTGAGATGAAGCACCTGGATTTGATATGATGATGAAAGAAAAGCAGAAAGACTGAAGAAAAGGATGAATAAAAGTATTACCCATCATCTTTGTAGTGATGTCAGAACAAGATAAAGCCTCTAACGTGCCTCGATATTGGCACCCTTTTACTTGATAAAGCCCATGTTTGCAAGAGAATACGGAAAGAGATCAAACATGTGGTATAGATCATACGAAAGTCTATGTATAGCTGTGAAAGCAAACAATTTTTTAAGAATGAGTAAATACTTTTAGATGTCCTTCGAGGAATATATAATCGTAGGTTGTACGGTTTTAATGGAAATCTATGACAATAGTGTAGCTTCTTTAGATAGAAGTCTTAAAATAATTTTCTTAAAAGAAAAGCGAATAGATATGAAAAATAAAAAATAAAATGGTAAACACAACATTAAAACTTCCTAAGAAGTGGAAAATAATGCATGCAAGTGTTACAGGCTTAAGAAAAACATTTTTCAATGCAGAAAAAGTGAGGATATGAACAAAAAAACACACAACATTAGGTAGCTCTTTGTGATATGCAAAATAAATTAAGTATTACTGATGCATGCAACTTATAACGACTACTAAACAATGTGCTTTAGCTTACTTTAAAATAAGGGCCCTGCTCCACATTGACGTAAAGCAGAAAAATAAAGCAGAAACGTAAAAAGAATTACATAGTGTTCCTATGGAAAGTACCCGGATTTTCGGTTTCTGCCTTCGGTTTCGGTCGCGTTTTACGCTGATGTGAAGCAGGGCCCTAAAAGTAAAAAAAAAAAAAAAAACGCAAAACAATTATGAAAAGTTACTTCGTGCATCGTAGTTAAAAAAATAATAATGTATATATATTTGGGGAGTAACAACTACACGTGACAGACTTTGAATATCACTCCAGGGATCCATCACAATATAAGCATGTATTTTATTTACATTTTTCAATAAATGATTATTGTTCTTTCATGCTGTATAAGATCCCGCAAAGATATCCCTGAAGAATTTTACTGACTTGACATAAGACAACTTTAAAGCAAGTTTCCCACAATTCATAGTATTTTCTGCAGCTAAAATTCAAATTGTAGATAGAAAGTGGATTTTAAATGGCAGCTAAAGCTAAGGTAATTCTGAATAAAACATGAGGTCCAGGAAGAAAGATACTGCATACTTGTGATATATATATGGGACATGTTTATTTTTTCCATTTGTTTATTTTTTGCTTTACTAAAGAAAAGGGGTTTTCGTTCGAAATAAAGACAAAAAATTCAAAAAAAAAAAAAAAAGCAAGAAATATGTGCCTATGTTAGTTCGTGAAATATTATATTGATGCAGTACGACGACGGACAATGTTTTCTAAACTATCCGTTTCTAGTTTGATACAAAAACAGTATTTAAAAAGAACGCATACATAACGTGTATGTAATATGTTCCAAATTCCATTGAGAGTAGATTTCAAAAATTGTATAATAAATAATATATAGTGTTGAATTAGGTTTCTTTAAAGACAATGATATGATTTTAATTTAAAAGCTCTACATTTTATGAAGGGGTCTCGGTGGCTCCGATGTAGATATTTCGCTTCGAATACAAAAGGCCGCAGGTCCAATTCCCGCCAGTGCCCTGGGTGTTATTCCCTCTCTGAGTTGTAAATCTTTTTTGCGCTGTCTTATCTCTACTAATAATAAAGTTAAAAGTGGGTCTGTCTTTCTTTCTTTCAGTCTGCTGTTACGCGCGTAGCGCCAAAACCGTTCGGTCAATTTTCATGCCACTTGGCACAAAATTAGTTTGTAAGCATGTAGTTTTGCACCTCGAAGCTATTTTTCGAAAATTCCATTTCGTTCTTTTTCTATTCGAATTCTTAGCGGAAATTCGATAAAAAAAGGGAAGAAATATTTCATACACATTTTCAAGTCTTATGTCATTCGAAAGTTTGAAATTTTCTGCACAAAATGAAGTTTTTTCGAAGTTTCTACGATCATCAGGAGAGCTGTAACAATTGTTTTTAGAATCCCGGAATTCAAGGCTTATCTTTAGTAAAGCAAGCCAAACGATTCTAAAATGGTTAATGAAATGAATTATTTTATCAACGGAAATCAACTTTTAATGTTGCTATTGTATTGTTACCATGGTTAAGTTTTTATTTCGTTTATTTGTTTCGTTCTTTTTCCATTAATAATTTTAAAAATGTATTTGTTTTTGTAGCAATCCAAACTCCAAGCCTTATTAAAATTAGTCAAATGAAATATAATAAAATCGTGATAAGATGGCACTTGTCAATCAAATGAGAAATTGAGTCCTTTCTTTAAAAAAGGTAGAGGAGGAAGAAATTGACGCGTACCATTTTTGTGAGTTTAGAGATATTTTGGCGATCTGACGAGTTGTGTAGAAGAGGGAAACATTGTTTGACCAAAATGAGGTCAAAAAAGAAACAACATGATAGTAAACCATTCTAAATTTATCGTCTGGCAAAACATATTTTATTTCCTTTTTTAACCGACTTCAACAAAGGAGGAGGTTATACAATTCGTCGGAGATTTTTTTTTTTTTTTTCGGTATGTTACAAGATTACTCGAAGACTCCTGGACCGATTTCAAAAATTCTTTTTTTGTTAGAAAGGTCTTTCTTTCCGATTAGTCCCATCCTCTCGTGGTCCGGGTTCGATAACGGGAACCTGCAGAAATCTTTCGAAAAAGAAATTGGGATCACAGTAATCGTAATAATGACCATTTTGAACGCCAGGCTTCTCTGGATTGCATAATGAAATTCCTTTCTATGGTCTTTTTGAAAATTTTAAACCGAGTATCTTTCTATGTCCTGCTTTTTTCTCCTGAACTCCAACGAACTGAAAGTCGTACCAGGTGCTGATTGATTCGTAATATTTCAGGTTTTATTAGTCTTAATTTACATACGGTTTGATAAAGGAATTCTGAAGAAAGTGAGGAAAATCTCCAAATTTTTGCTCAAATTTAAAGCGATTTGTCCTAAATGATTAAATATAAAATCCATTGTTACAGAACGTGATTGATATGAAACAGTTATTATAATGATCATGAAAATTTTGAATGAAGGCTTAACTGAAGCAAACATGAAACTCATTAGCGGGCCACGTATGTAATATGTCGTGAAATTTTATGAACTGCGAGAATCTAGTGTTGTTTTGAAATATAAATTAGTTGAAAAGCCGTTAATATTTAGCCTTTAATTAAACTAGTACACAAATAAATACCAGAGAATAACAAGGATTATTTTTTAGTGTCAATCGTTTAAAATTTTAGACGCGTTGATACTTTCTTTCTTTTTTTTCTTACATAGTTTATTTTATGAAGCATTTACTTAAGAAAATTAGGTGAAGTTTTGCAATGGAAACATTACCTTATTTCATATGTACATTTACACTAAAAAGAATAAAATAAAAATATTTTTGAAAAAAAAAAATTGAACCGACTTCGGAACTTCACTCAGCAAATGCTCTAAAAAGTAAAAAATAATTTTATTCTTTGAACACCATCGATACTACATTTAAACATAAGTTTTGAAGTCGGCGCAAAAACTATAGGTAAAATGATGTTTACTATATTTTGCCAACATTTTCAGAGAAATCATTGAAAATTGAGAGCTGAATATTTGTACCATTACATAAATATGTATTTTTCAATGAATGCGAATGCGAATAAAGAACCTGGATTCATTTAAATTTACATTTATAGTTTCGAATGAATCTATTTAGCTTTTTTGCGCCGACTTCAAAACTTATGTTTAAATGTAGTATCGATGGTGTTCAAAGAATAAAATTATTTTTTACTTTTTAGAGTATTTGCTGAGTGAAGTTCCGAAGTCGGTTCAATTTTTTTTTCAAAAATATTTTTATTTTTATTTCAATATAAATTGCAGTAAATGGCTTGAGTGAATGAGTTTGGCTTTTAATTTATCATTTGCTGGTTGATGTTTGTCGATGTTTATTGTTTTTATTATCATGGTGAAGAATAATGCACGAAATTTCTATTATTTTGTTTTTTAAGTTAGGAAAGAAAACTTTCTTCTTCTTTTAAACTTTGGTAAGATTTCTGTGAGCAGCAAAATTGTTCTTATTTTCTCTTTTGGCTTATTTTTGTGCACCTCCCCTTGGGGTTGCATTCGAATTCCCCAAGGGGGTTTTTACCCCTTTTATGGGGTAAATCAGTGTTAATTTCAATGCAGACAAAAGTGATATGAATTGGCGCGACCACTTGGCGAAATATAGCCAAGCTTTTAGTCGCCAAGTGTTTGACGCCAATTTGGCGACATATCGCCAAGTTGGCGGCAAATGTGGCGAAAAAATTTATTTTTTTATTTTGGTTCAATTTGGCGCTATTGGCGATATTTTGCGAAAAATCCACTGAATGATGTTAAAATCGGCGATATTTAGGAGATTAATCATTGTAAAACCTTTTTTTTTGGCATTGTTTTGTGGCAAACTAGGGATGTAAATGTTTGAATTGTTATCTTGCTCACTCCAAGCACTATTTTAGCATTTAAGGCATCTACTAAGAAATTTACACGTAAAAGGAAGTAGTGTGGGGTCCATGCCAAATTTTTATATCATTCTTTGAAAGAATTATAGTTGAATTATAACTAAAATAGAGTTTTTTTTGCTATATCAATTTTTTACAAATGAATTTTTAAGTTTATACCACGGGCAAAGCCGTGCGGGTACCGCTAGTATGTTAATAAAGAAGTTAAAACTCTCTCGAGGCAATGGCACCCACTCCTTGCGTAGTATTCGTTAAAAACTATGCACACGTCAACAACAACAGATTTTATGAAAACTTTGAGTTTAAAGTTCGGATTTTAATTAATATTAAAACTTGCATTACATTACTGAGGCAATTTTCTCTAAATTTATGGTTTCACTATTCATTCCTTTTAGTGCATTTTTTTAGATGATAAATATTTTAAAGGTGAACGAAAATACCTTTATTTCATTTTGAACGATTTAAAATAGGTATACGAGGATCAAAATCTGAATTTTTTGAAATACTCCTAGATTTTTAATTTAAACTTACAAAATTTTAGGGTTGTTCAAAGTAGTCTCCCCCAGAATCAGTGCCATTTTTCAAATGAGTTCTCTAGAAATTAAGTACTTCAAACTTTATTTCTTCAAATTGAATAATAAAATGCATTTAGAAAAATGTAAATAAAGGGCCAGGGGGGGGGGGGGAAAGATGAAAGTGACCAAAAAACGAAGAACAAAGTTTGATTTCTCGTAGCTCCTTATGTAGTTTTTCGAGTTTTCATACACATTTCAGTCGCTTCTCATCTTTTTTTCCCCTTGTTTTTCTACCAGATGATACTAGTCCTCATAGCCCCTAGATAGCGCTAATACCTCAAAATTGTCGAAAACGTGACTATCTTCTTCCCCCCCCTGGCCCTTCAAATATCTTCCTCTAAATGAAAACGACTTCCACATAAGTGCTGTTTTTGATTAAAAAATAACCAAAAGTTTCAAATGTGTAGACCCGGAGAATGAAGTGAATGTTCTATTACTTCAATTTGTTATTAATCACGAAATTTAACAATTAATCTGGCCGAATGGGGTAATTACGTGCTAGTTTCCTACTTTTTATGGTGTTGAAACGGAAATTATTTGAAAAAAAATTTTCTAAATTCACTTGATATGTGGTTATGATTATCAAAAATAATTTTTGTATTATTTTTCTGCAGTGTTAATTGGTAATAAAATGTTTACGCTCTAGTTTTGAAGACACAGATCACAGGAGAAAAGGTAAAATTATCAATAGTAATTTTGAGAACAATGTTTTGGTTCACACGATTAAGGATTAAAAACTTGCCGGAAAAAAAGCATTAGTTAAATCAATGCAAATAACTCTAGACTAATCTGTGAAGTCAACGAAACGTATTTCAGAGAATCCCTACACTTTTTGCTAACCATGACAGAGCAGGAATGCATTTAGGGA